>PVHY01002392.1:0-12688 GCA_004024945.1 Uropsilus gracilis | reverse complement strand
TATATGTGTTCAGTTCATTCTTAAAGTTTGGGACATATTTTTTTCTCCTATTAATTTTTTAAATTTCTTTTTCCTTCTGGGACAACTATGATTCTTACATTTTCTGTTTTTATGGTATCAGATAATTCTCAAAATGTTTTCCTCTTTTTTATTGCTTTGTATCCCTTTTTTTTTTCTACTTTTATTCTTTCCACATATGCATTTTTGAACATACTGATTAATATTCCATTGGGTTCATTCTATTTCTTTGGCTTTCACCAGAATTTCCATCTCCACTTATCTACACGCTATAGTTCCATTATTTTAAATTTATAATTTCTTTTCCAATCTTCTGTTCACTGATTGTGTCTCATAGAATTAGTTTTCCTTTCTGACGTTTCTTGCATATATCTTAATTGTTTTTCTGAGTTTTTTGTATTGATTCAGTTCTTTGATATTCTTGGTTATGGCAGTTTTCAGTTCTGTATCTGATAGAAATAAAAGGCTTTTTTTTTTTTATAGCCGTTAGGATGGAAGGTCTTCCATGTCTTTGATTGGGTGTGAGATTTATTTTCTCTATCTCTGGTGTATGACTCACTTGAGAACCAGAACCATAGTAATGACTCCTGGCTTGAGCTGGCTTGGATGTTTGATGACATCTTCATGATCCACTACTTTATTGCATTTAGGTTATTTTTGTAACTTGACTTTTGTAAGTAATGAAGCAATGCATATAGGAGTACATATATTCTTTTGAGTTGTTTATATTTTGTATTCTTCAGGTAGATACTTTAGAATTGGAATTACTGGATCATGTGATATCTATTTTTAATATTTTAAGAAACTGTCATTTCCACAATAGGAGTTAGATCAGTCTACATTTCCAGCAACTGCTTAAGGGTTCCTTTTTCTCCACATCTTTGCCAATATTCTCTCTCTCTCTCTCTCTGTCTCCCCTTCCTCCCCCTTTGATCTGGCTCATTTTCACTGGAGTGAGGTGGTATCTTATTGTCGTTTAAATTTGTATTTCCTTGATGATTAATGATGTTGGATTTTTTTTTTCATATGCCTGTTGGCTATGTTGATTCCATGTAAATTTCAATTACATGTCTTTGAAAAATTTTATGGGCACTTTAAAAATTTTTTTTTATTTCACAGAACATATGGTTGTTGATCCCCTTGGGAATGGCCGTTTCCCCCCTGACTCCCCACCTCCTGTTCCTCTGCCTCCTTTCTCACTGCTCTTTGTTGGTCCATGTTTAGTCTTCTGGTCTTGTCTTGTTTTTTTCTGGAGTAATGTCCTTTTTCTGGGTGAAGATCTGTGTTCTTGGGACATGGTAGGCCATGTTGCTTAGATTTCCAGTCTTAACTTTGTGTTGGGCAGCCAGATCGAGCTTGTTTGGCATCTGTCAGTGCCTCCTCCGTTCTGTTTTCTGTCCCATTTTGCTGCTCTTTTGCCTTATAGTTCTGATTTAGAGAACCTGACTCCCAACCTTTGTCAGTAGAGAGTTTCCTTGATGAGAAGAGCTGTCAGCAGATAGTTTTTCTTGCTGGTCTTCATGGTCTTGGTTTGCAGTTCTGCTGTGGGGCTGCTGTCATATTTCTGCCCCCCCCCCCCCCCCCCAGTGGAGAATGGGTGTGCCTTTCCCTTGCTGAAGGTATCTCTGAACTGGGATTTTGGCTCCCAGCCCCCAGTGATGTTATAGGTGTAATTCTATGTTAGATAGTCTCTGAAATTGGTTTCACAGTTCTTTGTTTGGACTCCATGCTCTTTTTGCATCCTGTCTAGAAGATGTGTGTGTCTAGAACCTTTATTCACCTCTTCTATATCTGCAGTTGGGTTATTAGTGTTTTCCTTATTTCTGGTGAGGACTGACTGAAGTGGGAGTAAACCAGAGGTGGAGGTGTCAATCAACCCTCTTCCCCCTCCCCACCCATGCCTCAGCAGGGTTTCCCCTGTAGTCACCACACTGGTGGTTCAGCCTGCGTGGATGCCTTTACCCCCCCCCACCTGATCACATCAGGATGGGGCACCAACCCCTCTCACACTCCAGGCAGGAAAGGTGGAGAAGAACCAGTGCATGTAGGCAGCAGCCACTGACAAAAGCTTGGTGACCATGGCACCAGGTATCATTGACTATATATTACTTTGGGTAAAATGAACTTTTTAACTATGTTAATTCTTCCATTCCATGAGCATGGTATATTTCCATGTCCCTGTTTTTTCTCTTTCTTTGAACAGTGCCTTATAGTTTTCATTGAATAGATTTTTCACCTCCTTGGATTTATTTCTAGGTATTTAGTACTTTTCAGTGCTACTGTAAATGGAATTGTTTAATTGATTACTTTTATTTCAAATCACTGTTTGCGTAAGGGAATGCCACTGACTTCTGTATATTGGTATTGTAACCTGTCACTTTGCTGATTTATTGTTTCAGTAACTTTTTAATGGCATTTTTGTAGTTTTCCCTGTTGATTATCATCTTATTGCAAATAGTGATATTTGTACTTTTTCTTTTCCACTTTGAATCCTTTTATATCTTTCTCTTAATAATGTTGAACAGTAGTGATGAGAGTGAACATCTTTGTTGTGTACCTAATTTTAAAGATAGTTTTCAGTTTCTCTCCATTGAGTGTGATGCTAGCTATGGGTTTGGCATCTATGGTCTTTATTATGTTGAGGTATGCTCCTTGTAACCCTTTTTTTACTGAGAGTTTTTATCATAATTGTACGCTGAATCTTCTCAAATATATTCTCTGCATTTTTTGATGTGATTATATGATTCTTGTCTTTATTGATATAACAACTTATGTGTTAACTTAATATGAGGTATATAGGGAAAGCAAACAGACAAGAAGTATTTAAAATTGTCAGCAGAACTGAAATATAGAGCAAGAGAGGGGGAGGGGGAAATAGGGGGTAGGTTGGGCACAAAAGATTAAGATGATGGCACACAGGTAACAGGGTGGTGGGAGATACCTGGGATTGACAACAGTGCAAAAAAATGAATAAATAATTTAATAAAAAGAAAAAACAAATTGTTAATGTAATGTTAGCATTTTCATTGAATGTTGAACCATCCTTGCCTCCCTGGAGTAAGTTCCTGTTAATCATGATGAAGGAACTTTTTACTGTATTGTTGAATTTGGTTTGCTAAGATTTTATTGAAGGTTTTTACCTTTGTGTTCATCAGGGTTATTAGTCTTTAGTTTTCTTTTTTTTGTGATAGCCTCGTCTTTTTTTGTGATATCCTCAAGCCAGAGCTTGAGTCTGGCCCCTAAACCACTCGCCTATCCTGACACCTCTTGTCTGCTTTTGGTATCAGAGTATATTGACTCATAAAATATTTGTGAGTACTCACTCTTCTGTTTTTTTGGGAGAAGCTTGAGCAGAATTGGTATTAAATTCATCTTTGAAGGCTTGAAGAGCTTACTAATAAAACCATTGCTATTTGTGAGAATTTTGATTATTATTTTTATTTTCCCATTTGTCATTTATGCAAGTTTTCTATTTCTTATGTATTTGTAAACTTTTGTATGCTTCTAGAAATTTGTTCTTTTCTTCCAGATTTTCCTATTTGATGCCATAAAGACATTTAGGTAGTCTCATAATTCTTTGTATTTCTGAGCCATCTATGGTAACTTCTTTTTTATTTTTGATTCTATGTATTACAGTTTATTAAGAGTTTCCTCTGTTTTCTCCTGTTGATATCTTTATTAATCTATGTTGACTAAGGGCTAACAAATCCTATTCCTGTCTGAGAGACTATCTGTTGAACTTTTGTCCCTATGGCTAACTGTTCCATGAGCTGCAGTTCATGGGAACCAGGCCCTGTAGTTGCCTCTAAGGCCTGTTCTTGTTTGTAAGAGCTTCTCCATTGATTTCCAGGACTTAGCAACTCTGGGTTGCATCAAGGACCCTTACCAGGACTCACTGAGATCTGCTGAGGACTTCTGTGATGAAATTTACTAGCAGAACTCTCCTTGGGCTCCCTGGTTTCTGTGGGGACACCTGTCATCAGTGTTGCTGTTTCTAGGATCTCTCCCTGGTCTCACTGAGATCTGCAAAGGTTTACACTGGCAGGTCTGCCTCCAGACCCCTTTCTGGTGTTTGCTGGGCTTTTTGACAGGGGCCAAAGCAGGCCTTGACAGGTCTGCTTCCAGATTCTGTCCTTCATTCTCTGAGGTCTGCTAAGGACTGTTGCCAGTGAGATTGTTTCCAGGGGCCGCCCTGAAACATATGGCAGTTTCCACTGAGATCTGTGGTGGCATGTTTTGGTGGATATGCTTTCAAATCATGTCTTAGGGCTGACTGAAGTCTGCTGCAGGCTGCTAACTGTGGCTGCTTCCATGACCTGCCCTGGAGTCATTGCTGTCTGTGCCAATGGGCGTGGGGGCTTATTTTGATTCCAGGAACCTGTCCCACAGCTCCCTAAAATTTGTGCCAAAGTCTGTGGAGACCTACTATTTCTAAACCCTTCTGAGTCCAAAATAGACTTGCCATCTTGGCTTTTAAAAGCTCCTATTATATGGTCTTAGTGACCTTTTCAGACTTACTGTAGTCAGTGCTATGTTGCCTGTAAAGTCTAATATGTAAAGGTTTCAGAATTACAGAGAAATTTAGGAAAGCAGAACCCCCCGATCTCAACACAGATTCTAGCTTTGCCTTGGAATTGGTAGACTTTGGTATTCTGAAGACTGTTTATTAAATAAATGAATATGTGACACTCATTTGGGAACTGAAATAATGTGATAGGATGAAGTTATCTATTCCTGAAATTTCAAATCATAGGGACTTTTTTCCTATTTCAATAGTAACCATTACAATATTTAGATGATGGCAGGAAAGTGGGTAGGAATTTGAGGATGTTTGTTCAATTCAGTTTGGCATATAGTTCTTGAATGGTGAAATTCACGATCATCTGATTTCTTTGTGTAGAGTTCATTTGTGTTTTTTAATATTTAGGGGCTTTAATAGGCTTGTATTTCTACCCATTTTGTTTTTAGATGAATTCTCCATGAAGCCCAGAAGTATGTGAGAAATTTTGATGTCACTGTTTTAAACATTCTTTTTTCTGGGATTAGATAACTGTGTATCTGAAGAAACAGCCATTTCACTTTCCTGAAAACTCTTACTATAATTTACTATTATTAGGGGAGAAACTATTATTTGTAATTTCTAAGAGAGAAACCACATGATACAATAATGGTGATCCCTGCACACTATCATCAGATTTTTCAAATGTACCTCTACAAGTAGGAGAGCAAGGGACACATATTCAAATAGTCATTATTTGAGATGAAAGAAATGTCTTAGGTAAGTGTTTTTGGAGATGAGTATGTTGATTTTTGAACATTTTAAGCATTTAATTTTAGCATCTTCATCTGCTTATTCTTAGTTGTAATTGTCTCTGTATTTTCTTAGTGGGAATACCCAAAGAGAAAAACATTTAATCAAGCCAATTTCCAAAGGAGTTGAAATAAAAATTGGCCCGTATAGTGAATTTTTTTTTTTTTAAATCACTGCCTAGACAATTACAAACTTTATACAAAAATCCTGGTAAAGATTAACTTTAGGAAAATTGTTTCATTGGTAGTTTTTTTATAGATTTTTATTTGATAAATATTTTATGTGTTCTTTTAGTTTATTTTTTTAATAAGGTAGGTAAGGGTTTAACCTAGAAATACAAAACTGATTAAATCAGAATTTCATTAGGGGTCAATCTAGATCTAGATAGTGAGCTGTTTCTTCACAAAACATTGTTCACATTGTCTTACAGGAAAATGCAGGGATGAACTCAAAGCCTGCCTTTATCTCCAAATTCATGGAAGAGAACTATACATCATGGGGGCAGTGCCCTCTTCTTCATCTGCCACCTAGACAGACCTGAGTAATCTATAGGGTATCCAGATTGGTTCTTTTTCTAGTTTCTGATATTGAAAATTGTGAGGAGATATTTGAAAGCAATGAGTGACTAAGGAGTAAGAATGACTGTGAATGATATTATTTTCAGCAATTTTGGAAGTAGTTTAGTTGCCTTTTTGCTTTCAGATGATTTTTGTTTTGAACTGTTTTTCCCACTAGTTAGCTTGAATCAAAAAAGAGAGAGGCTGTTCTTGCAGAAGAATGCCTGTTAAAACATTTCAGTTTTGGGAAAGGGCTTTCTTAAAGTTTCTTTTTGTCACTGTCTTCTCCTGCGATGCATGTTTCTACCTCTTCATCATCATGGGGGTACAGCATTGTGCTCTTTCCTGTAGCTGTTGGAGGATAAATTGATGTCCTGGGCCCCTGGGTCTGTGCACTAGTATTGTGTGTCAGGAGGACAAAGGGATGGCGCCAACCATCCTGCTCTGTGCGCCAGTAACTAGAATTAATTACAAACCAATCGAATCCGTTGCAGCCAATTGGTAAACTAATTGGTAATTTTAGCTGTACATCTATATGTAGTTATCTGAATGCCTATAACATTACCTTCAGAGCCACTTTTGTTCTGTTTCACTCTGCTTGACAAAATGGCCTTCATAGCTGTAGGGAGAAGGATGTGCATCAGTGACTGTGCGGCTACTCCAGCTGCTTGTCTTGTTTGTATTCCCTTGTTCATAAAACACTACTCAAATTACAGTTGCGTGGGACCACTCTGATCATTTCTGATAACGTTGAGCTAAACATTCCTTTAGGTTAAGCCACCAAATGTACTTTCTCTGTGCCAACTAGTACCAGAAACATAGCTCCTCACAGTCTTACCCTGTAGAGGGCCTTTTCTTTTTAGCAAAGAGGGAAATCAGTAGACAACTTCTGAAATAAATGGTTCTGAATTAAATCTCTCTGTGCTCTAATGTAGGTGACTTAAGTTGAATGAATTTAATTAAAGAATTTGAATTATATTACTAGAATTGAGAAAAGGAAGCCAACTAATTTTTTAAATTTTCCCTTTTCCTGATTGTAGAAGACTTTTATTACCAGTGATTTGGCACTAGGGATTACCTTTGAAAGAAAATCAACAATCCTTCTTTGTTCAGAAGGACTTTTTAAAGTAGAATGTAACTTTTATAACTGAAGTGGAAGTAGTGTGGTTTATTTTGTTTGTGAACAAGTTCAGAGTGTCTTTAACATCTTTTAAAATATGTTTTAAACAAAATGTTTTTGTGATCTTTGATTGCCACTGATGATAGCCAATCTTAGGTTTAGTTATAGGAAAGTTATATTAAAATATGATAATTTTTATAGCTACTTAGCAATTCCTGATTATCATTTTCTGTGAGCATTTAAAAGTTGACTTTCGAAGTAAGAGTCTACATGTTTATAGAAAGGTGAAAATGTTATGACAGCAGTAACATGAATGTACATTAGAATTCTTTGTCTTACATATTTAAGTGCAACCGTATCTATAGTCATCATTATACTTAAGATCAGTTTCCTGTTCAGAGCAAAAGAGTGGTGCTTAGGGGCCTGTGCTTTTACCCTCTTTAAAAATTTTTTTTTATTCTGTAATTGTCATTCATTATTGATCACATTTGTATGGTTGTCTTTCCCCTTAGGGTTGGCTCTCCCTTATTGTACTCCTTATCCCCCACACTAACCCTCCTTTTCCCCATTCCCTTTCCAGTCACGCCAATTCCTCTCACTGCAAGTCGTTGGTCTATATTTGGCCCGTGCTTTTCTTTTTCTGAAACTGTGTCCTTTTTTCCTGGGTGCGGACTTGCACTTCTGGATCACAGCAGACGAGGCTACTTGGACCCCCAGGAATAACTGAGGCAGATGATCAGGCTGAGCACTTTGAGAACTTGTTGCTGGGCAGATATGTGGTGTGCTTCTCCAGGATCTTTTCTGTCACTTGTTGCTGCTTCTGTGCTGTACAGTTCTGATATCTTGGTTTGGGAGCCCAACTCCCAGCTGATGGCAGTGAAGGCATACGTTCCCTGCTGGGGACAGCCTTCCCCAGGTGATTGGTCCTGCTCTTCTCTCTCATGTTAGCTGTTGTGCCAGGGGACCACAGCCACATCTCTGTGACTTTCTTCCCTCATTGATTGGTAAAGGAGTGAGCCTCACTCACGTTGCACAAAGCTGTTGACCAGGGCTTTGGTTCACCAGCTCCAGAGATGATGTAGGTAAAAATTTGTGTCAGGTCACCTCAACTGCTGGTCTCACCTTCTTGTCTCTGTGGTACCCGACACTGCTAGGTCCTACCTAGTGATGAGTATATCAAGGGCTGTTATTACTTCCTTTCCTCTCTACTATATCTGTAGCTGGAGAGACTGGATTTTTCATTCCTAGTGCAGGTCTGATTGAGGTGGAAGTAAAGCAAGGAGGAACCCCCTCTCCCCGAGCCCATGCCCAGCAGAGGTGCCCAGCCCCCACTTTCTCCCCACGAGGAGGCAGAGGCGGCTGCTTCCCCAGCCTGAGATCCCTCGACCTACGGAAACCCTGAGATCCTTGAAACCCTGAGATCCCGGTGGCATAGGACTCACCCCCCCCAGCTGCCTAGACTGCTGGGAGGGTAGCGCTGGAGCTCTTTTCCAAGGATCTGCACCATTTGAAAAGGACCCTTTTTTCTTATAATGAATTATCATTGACCGTAAGATGCATAACTAATGAAGGCCACAAATAAATTTTTGCCTTATGTGTGGAGTGCTGTGTCATACTAATATAATTTCTTATTATCAAAGGCACAAGAGCTTAAGATGTTTTGTGGGTAATTGGTGGTAGGAGAACTCCAGGGTAGACAATAATGTAATATCTATATAATGATGTGATATATATGTGTGCTTAATAGATACATATATATGTATATAGATACATATATATATCCTGCTTAATAGATACATATATATATCCACATATGTGTAAAAACAAATAAAAACATAAATCTGAAATGATATGGCAATGTTGCTAGAAACAAAAGTAATAAAGTAAATAAATAAAAATTCTCAATTCCAGCAACAAAAAGACTATAAAAGAAAAAAATAAAGAAGAAAATTGGAATAAAATAATGGTTATCATAAATGTGTAATGTGGGACATATATGGTTGATGTTTTCATTCTAGTTAAGCTGATTTGATAATGATTCTGTATAAAATTCAGTGATTTTTGAATTTATTTTACCTTTGGAAACTGTGATTAGAAATGTTGCATTTGACAACTGAAGTCATTATCAGTTATTTTTAAATCATGTAGAATTGTGTTCTATCAGCTGCATAAGAAATGGTAAAATTTTAAGTATTTACTTTTTCAAATTTGTTTCTTTTTAAACATTTTAGTGCAGTCAAAGATTGAGTATTTGTACGGGAGTAAATATTATTATATTCTTGAGATTTGTGCTAGATGCATTCTGTTTGAAAATAAATGTTTAAAATGAAAAAACAGATTGAGATGTTGAGAAAACCTTGGAGGAAAAATATAACTTGGTGGTGGATTTCTCTTACTGCTTATTTAGGAGTTCTTGGACATGTGACCCTGCAGAAAAAGCAGTTGGCTAGAATTCAGTGGATCTGAGTTCTTTGCCCCCATGAGCATTTTGTTAAGCCTCAGTATTGCCAATTTTAAAATGAATTGACTGATAATGGATATTGTGACTCAGTAACTTATTTAACAATATCTTGAGATTTGAAGCTATCTTTGAGACCATAGTTTTACTTATCCAACCTATTATTTAGAATGAAATTTTCTAAATCAGATTGGAGAGGATGGAAATTTACTTTAAGAGGGATTGTAAATGATAATTATTTTGTCAGAAGGTACCAGTGACAAATGTTACTTTGGGCATTTGAGGAAAGAATTTTCTGCTTAATTCACTCAGGTTATAGGGCAGTATTTGCTGACATAGTGCCAGCATTTCATAGCACTGGACTGGTTTGTGTTTTCATAGATTTAATGTTTTGGCACAAACTAGGATCCTAACAAGCATTTGGTAAGGGAACAGTAGACTCTCAGAACTCTAAGCAATATTGTCTAATCCACTCACTAACCTATCAGCAGGATTTCCTCTGAATTTTTTCCTAATTCTCTCTTGTGACAGTTTTACCAGTTGAAAACCTATCATTTCCATTCAGCATTCTTTGGTTTATAGATTATATTTGTACAGATATGATATAGTCCCTTATTCCAAGCCCTTTTGTATGTGAAAATAGCAATCTTGCCATCTATTTTGTCTTTGCAAATCCACTCATTCAGTTCTTACTATAATTTCTATTGTGATATGATTTTAAGGTCTCCTTTATGGTCAGAATTTTATTCTATTTTACTTGTCTAGCCTTCTTAAATTATGTTACCCAGAATGGCTTATCAGTAAAGTTTTTTGTAGGCAGCAATAGAAATTGACTGGTTTAAGTGGAATAATTATTAATTGGGAGGATATTGGGTAGTTTACAGAATTGCAATAAGGCCAATGAATTAAGCTTAGAAAATATGCAGAAACTAAGGATATGTAAGCAACATAATACCTAGCTAGGGTGTATTGCTCTCTTTAAGTAGCATCATTACCTTACTTGCTTGAGAAGAGTTTCAGGCAAGTGAGTATCATTGGTCAAATCCCAATTACAGTGGAACCACTGGGTTGAATGGTAGTTCCATTTTCAGTAACTTGAGGATCCTCCACACAGCCTTCCATAGTGACTGAATCAGTTTGCACTCTCACTAGCAGTGTAAGAGTGCTCCTTTTTCTCCACGTCCATTTTTTTTTAAACATGGGCCATTCTTACTGGTATAAGATGGTATCACAGTGTGGTTTTGATTTGTATTTCCCTGATTGTTAGTGATGTTGAGCATTTTTTCAGATGCCTGTTGGCCATTTGTATTTCCTCTTTAGAGAAATATCTTTTTAGTTTTTTCCCCCATTTTTTGACTGGGCTTTTTGCTTTGTTTTTGTTGTATGAGTTCTTTGTGTATCTTTGTTATCAGGCCCTTATTGCTTGTGTGGAGGGCAAAAATTTTCTTCCATTTGCTTGGAAATCTACCCCAGCAAAACACTAATTTAAAAAGACACATATATCCAGATGTTTATCACAGCACTATTTACAATTTCCAGGATATGGAAACAAACCAAATGCCCCAAAACTGAAGAATGGCTGAAAAAGATGTGGTATATCTACACATATTTTTTTAGAATGACTAGAATCAGTCAAATAAGACAAACATGTCATTTACAGCAACATGTTTGGAGCTAGAAGTAATCATATGAGCAAAAATAAACTAGAAATAAAAAGAGAAATATGGGGTGGTCTCAATTATATGAGAGCTACATGGGAGATAAATAAATGGACAAGAAAAATTTAAAACTGCCAATAGAATTGAAGCATAGAGCAAGACCAGGGGATGAGTAAAATTGGGGGAGGGGATGAGCACAAAAGAAAAAGATGGTTCATTAGTGACAAGGTGATGGGAGAACCTCTGGGTCAACAGTGATGTCTACCCAGACAGATATGTGTGTGTGCAATCAAGAAAAAAATGAAATTAAAAAAAAAGCAAACTAAAAGAAAGAGAGAGAGAGAAAGAAAGAGAGAAAAAGAAGGAAGGGAGGGAGAGAGGAAGGGAGGAAGGAAGGAAGGAAGGAAGAAAGGAAGGAAGGAAGGAAGGAAGGAGAGAAAATGAATCCCAATTGTATTTCTTTTCATTGCTAACAGGTGGTAGGGAGGAAAGGAAGAGGATCTCCTTCAACTCTGTATAAGTGCTCAGTCTCTCAAGTTGAACAGGGAATGGAAATGCTGGTTAGCAACTTAAAGAATCAGAAAAATATGTTTAATGGAAGTGAAATACTCTCAGAGGGAGTGGTCTCACTCCCTGGTCTGGTCAAATCTCCTGCCTTTTCATAGATGCTATTATAATTGTTGCAATGTGAGATATTTTCTTTTTCTCAGCAAACTGTTTATTCAATCTTAGTTGAAAATAAGTTATTATATTGAAGATGAAGGGAACAAGATTTCTCATTTTCAGAGAAAGGATTTACAAATATGAAAGAGGGAAGTTTAATGAATTCTAGATGATTGAATAGAGTTTGAAAGCATTGATATGAACTCATGGATGGTGTGTGTGTGTGTGTGTGTGTGTGTGAGAACATGATGATAAAAATAAAAGGATCAATAATATAGGAATAGATGCATCCATACCATACCATAGGAATGGATGCATCCATATCCATACTTAAAGAAGTATGGATATGGCCACCCTACACAATCTTAAGACTGAAAACCTACCAGCAAGGTTCGCCTGGTTTCAACAACACAGTCCCTCACCCAATGAACAAATACTGCTACAGGGAAGAAAGAGATTTAAGGACTTAGCACAGACTAGCAAGCAACAAAGAACGGGTTTGAGAGACTGGAAGGGGCACTAGAGGGAGGAGTGAGGTGGAGGTATCCCAAAAACCATTTACCAAGGTTGTGACTTAATGAATAAAAATAAATTAAAAAAAATCTTTTTAAAAAGTATGGATCAATAAACAAGCAAATGAGGCGAAAGGCAAAGCTCCTTTGTTACCACAGAATACTAACTAATAAATATAGACGGAATGATAGAATTAGAAAATTATTTGGCAACTACTATGATAGTTGATTCAAGCAAGAATTAGTGAATCTTAAGTTAGTGGATGAAGTTTTGAGAAAGAACAGGATACATAGTTATAAAATATCTCCCGCAGTGCGGTTGGAGCTAGGGCCTGTACGGACTGAGTCACTGAAGCAGGAGAGTGTGGCTGTAGGGAGTTCATCCCGGAGG
>PVHY01002391.1:96066-128212 GCA_004024945.1 Uropsilus gracilis | reverse complement strand
GCGTCCGGGGGAGAAGCCACGAGAGAGAGAAGTTGGAGGAGCGGCGTCCGGAGGAGCGGCGTCCGGGTAGTGGCCAGAAGTGGGAGTTGGAGGAGAAAGCACCCAGGAAGAGTGAGCTGGAGGGGACGAGGAGCCATGGCGGCCGGCAGAAGTGTGGCCAGCGTGGAGAGTGTGGCGTTGTAGCAAGGTGCTGTGGGGAGCTGGTACCTAGAGACGGCCAGCGATTTGGAAGGCTGATTTCTTCATCAGCCACCGTGGAAGAAGCTTGAAGCACCTGGGAGAAGTTGAGCAGCGTGGGACACCGAGAGGACTGGACTTTGCCAAAGTGCCTTCCTCTGAGGTTCAGAGGGGCAAAGGATTCGTCATTGGACTGTGCACTGTGCCTTGGGGACCTTTGGGTCTGAGAATGGTGACTGGGGTAAGATAACTGCCACGTGCGGCTTTCACGACGTTTTGTTCTCCCTGTTCAGCTCCCTTGTTAATAAAACCCTCTTGTTAATCGGTATTTGGAGTGGCAACTGCTAGGCGCAGGTGAAACGGACCTTGGGGTTTGCAATTTGGAGGCTTTTGCCTCGTGCCCCGACCCGATATCAGTACCAACGTGGCTCTTACTGGAAGGGGCATATGAAGCATATATTGAGAAAAGCCTCTCTGACATTTTGGGGGAGACCGACCTCACTGGCCTATCATGACAGAAACATGTAGCGGAGTGTCAAGACCTTTACCTCTGTGCATGAACAGAGGGAAAAGGACTTCAAGTCCATCCATTTCCATGGTGTCCAGTTGGAAAACCTCTGAGATGGCCCCAAGCAAGGCCCCTGGGTTGCAGGCTGCTCTCAGGAGGTGGAATTGATGCACTTCTGAGCACACCATTTTGTTTTTATGCCTGCAACTGAAATAAGCCCCCATTTTTTTGCTTTTACTTGGTGCTTCCCTTACATCTGGAGTTTCTCCTTGAAGGGTAAACTGTGACCTTTTCGGCCAGTGAAGCGATGTGGAAGGTTTAGGGATACCTTGCAAGAATGTGCTTGCAACTGTGCTACCCTGAGGCCTAGATGCTGGAGATCAGTGTGAGTCTGCCTGTGAACCAGTTAAAACAATCTTAATGAAAATAGACTTTTACATTTTGCAGATTACAAAAATCTCAGACGAATCCAATCAAGTTATCATCTCATTAACCCTGTGAAGGGGAGGGAAATCCTGTTTTGTAAATGAAGAAACAGGTTTAGAGAAACCGAATAACTCATCCAAGCACACAAAGCTGGAGGGCGGTAGAAGGGAGTTTGACTCCAAGCCCCAGCTCATCTACTGCATCAGAGAGCATTGGAGTGTGTGGGATGCTTTGCCATTCAGACTGCCAAGTGGAAACTCTGCAAGATGGATAATGAGGAAGTCATTTTTCAGGGGATCAATGGGGATGAAAGATTAATTGATGGAATGCTGCCAAAAGGAGGCTGCCATCGTGTCTGGGTCATGTTCCAGGAAATTCAGAGCATAAGGAGGAGGGAGAAAATTCTTTGAGAGGGAAGAGCTCATAGAAGAAAAATGAGGCTCTTCCTCTGAGCTCTCAGATAACCAATCATCAGGCTCTCTCCTGGCCTTGCTGTCGGTAGCTGTGCTCACTAGGGACCTCTGTTCAGAGGCTGGCCATGGATGGGACCCCTGTGCACAAGTTATCTCAGAGCCATGGGGTCTCTGTCTCCTGCCTCCACATCCCAGGCAGCTGTCTCTGTGGGCAGCCGTCTCTGTGGGCAGCCTTCCTGTACCACATCGCTCTGTCATTTGCTTATCTCATTCCCACCAGCCACTTCTGGGCTGCTTCTACTCTGCTCTTGCTTTCCATGCCTTCTTCTTTGGTGTGTTTGCCGGGGCTGACATGTCATGCTGTGGAAAGGGCGAAGACCTCAACGGTGGGAGTGAACATCCATACCCCATCACTCAGTCACTGTCCAAGCCTCCCTGGTCTCAGCTGTCATGTGAGGACAATATACACCCTGAGGAGTGGTGATGAGGATGAGAGCAGGTCTGGAAACCATGCCTGGGAAACTGCTCATTTGAACCTGGCTGATTCCATCTTGGCCCTTCAGAGGGCCCTGAAATGGACCTGGCTGGCATGCCTCTCCAGTCTGACTCCAGCCTGGTTGTGAACTCCTGGAACCTGCTCAGTCCTTTCCCTGGCTGGGGAGTATCATTACGTCTGACCTAACTGCTCTGTACTCAGAAGTGGAACCGGGTGAAGGGAGGCAGTGCTGGGGAGGTGGCTAATATTCCTCTAACCTTCTAGGTTTGTGTGACTAGAAAATCATTAAGTTGACATGAGAGATTAACAAGAGAAAAGACAAACTTTAATTAATTTGCACAGAAGCCCATACAAAGAATAGTGGGACCTTTGATCTGGTCATTATAGTGGATTTATATGGTTTTTTTTAAGAAAGGGAGTGATACATTTTAGGAGGGAAAGACAGAACAGAGAACTTTGCAATTTAAAAGAAGGAATTTAGCAAGGTTATCTATATAATGTATCAAAACTAAGCCCTGCAAGCCCTAGTCTGGTTGATAAGAGTGTCTCTTTCCTCTGGGACCACCACAAAGAAGACTTATTTCCTGTTTTAGGGAGATAAATAATTGGGCAAAGCATTATCCTTAGATGTGATGTTTTTCCAATTTATTTTCAATTCAAAAGAATCAGTGTGCCACTTGGGCACATCCTTTGGGGCAGCTAGTCAGTCACAGAAATGGCAGCTTGCTACACAGTTCCTCCTGAGTCATACTTCTGCCTAATCTCCTTTGCTCTGCTACCTGACACCTCTGCCCCATTTGTGGGAGGAGGCTGCAGTTCCTTGTGCCTTACCAACTTCTGGCAGGCCTGTCCTTGTGTCGGAGTCCTTGGTTCCAGGGTGGTGCTCCTGGGTGCATGACAGGGGCACTGCCCTGTAAATCCAGGCTCCCACCTCCCCCCAAGCCCTCAGTAGAACCAGGGATAGTCAGGTGTCTGCAGATGTGACCAAACAAGGCCTCAGGCCCACACATCAGGTGGAATGGGCTGTTGGGTATAGTTTTTGAGCTCAAAGAGCTCGCTGCTCTGGAGGAGTTAGTTCCAGACCCTAAAATACTTAAAGAGGGAGGATGTTTCCTAGCATTGAGCATTCCATCTCCACTATTGTACCTGACAGGGGAATGATGACTTCCTAGGAAGACTTGAGAGGCACAAGAGCACCAGGCTGAGAGCAAGAGAAGTGCGGGGACTAGTCAGGACTGCAGCAGGCCAGTGTTGTAGGGCCAGTCTCCCTGGTGACTGTTAGGTTTACAAAGTGCCCCAGGGGTGCTGAGGCAGCAGTGGCTGTGTCACCCTCCAGGGCCCAGAGGGACGGTCAGCAGGTGTCTGTTTCACATAGGTAGTTTTGTGACAATTTGTCTCAAGTATTTTTATTTTAACAAAAGTATTTTTTGTTTTGTTTCTTGTAAAGGAGAAATGAATGTAAAATTAAAAAAAAGAACATTCCAAAGGTCATCGTGAATCAATAACATGAAGAACTAATAACAAATTAAAAAACCAAAATGCAAATACTCAAATATATTTAAAAATATGCTTCAGTTCATGGCAGTTATGTGCAAAGAACTGGTTTTATTTTGTGGATTGTAGCCACATCCTTGTCTTCCAAATGTCTCACTTCTTCATGGTAGTACACTTTTTAAAAAATTTCTTCGGTGATCAAGCTTACCTTAAGTGTGAAATCAGTACAAATCCAGATCATTTATTTCTGCTCAAAAGTTTACCAAGAGTTGGTTTCTTATTTTGTCAACGGAGAAATGACATCAAACAGACATGACATCAATCAGTTTCTTTCCCTTCTATGGTAGAATTACTATGCCCAATTAATCATGTGGCTAACGTGCTTGAGTGGGGCTACAGCTCATGGAAGCGGTGACACTCAGGATCCGTGGGCAGGCAAGGAATGCCTCTATGTGCCAGCGCTGCTGCTACTGTTGAACAGTTGGTCAGGGCAGAGAACGCAGGAGTAACTTGGGAGACCCCCAAGGAGACTATGGTGAGGGCTAGATGGGCAACAATAAGCAGCCTCTGAGGCTGAGGCTCAAGGCACACTCTCCAGAGAGAACTGGCGTGTTGGGAGGGAATGGGAGTCTAAGCTCAGCCTCACGGGCTGGGCACTCATGATGGGAGTCTAGGAGTCAACAGGTGGAAGAAGACATGGTGGTCCAGAGCTCTCCTGGGCCCAACCTGCTGATGGAGCATCTCCCTGTGCTAGGCCAGGGATGCAGGTCAGGGCTGGATGTTTTGCTTGCATGTTGGATGGGATGGGGAGTGGGGACAGAATTGTAGAAGGTGGGGTTTTCACTTTTCCTGTCAGCTTCTAGCTCCCCCCTCCCCTGCCCCCGCCTCCCCAAAGCCCTGTGCTTCTCTGCCTGGGATCTGGGATTGGGTTTTCTTTCTTCTTACATCACCAACTTCTTGGCATTCACAAGCCCCTCTGGCTAACAGCCAGCAGAGCATTTTCTAATGGTGAGCATGCTCCTAGGTTTAGAAAGTTCTTATTCATTTTCAGGTATGAAAAGCCTCAAGCCCCAATCATCTTTGTGAGAGAAACACTCACCTCAGAAGAGGGACAGAAGTGGTAGAGAAATAGGATCCTCCTGAAACCCAGAAGAGGATGAGGGAAGGTACATGTAGGTTCCATCCTCTAAGGACAGACCAAGTGTGAAAGCATCAGACATGAAGCCAGGGTGGGCATGGAAATGAGAGTCCAAGGCAAAGTGTGAGGGGCTGAGGAAATGTGTATACAGTGCACATCGACTCCCTGTAAAAAGCCAAGCATGGTGTGAGTCATTCATCCAGCTACAGTTCCCTTGGTCATTACTGATCAGCTACCCTGAGCCAGGGCTGGGTGCTGAGGACACATAAATGAGATGCGGTGATTCTGTGTGAAGAATTTATGTCCTTTTGTGCTATTCTTGCCCTCCAGGAATCCACAACCTAATTAGAATGAGACCAATGAAGTGACACTTTCAAACAAGTGGGAAATAAATCATGGAGTTTGATAGAAGTGGAGGTGCAGAGAAGGCCTTCTAGAAGATCTGATGGCTGAACTGCTTCCGTTTTAAAAGTTTTAATTGGTTACATATATTCATCTTACGTTGTTGTGTACCTTGAAGTTCTCCTACCACCATCACCACGTTTCCTTGTGCTCTTCCCACGCCTGGATCTCCCTCCACCCCCCACCCCCCATTCCCTTGCTGTTCTGTTTTCTGCTTGCTTGTTTTAATGTTTTCTTGTCATTTTATTTGGTTTTTCCATATCTCACATATAAATGGAAAGTTGAAGAAGAAGCCAGAGAAGAGGCAGGAGAAGAGTCATCCAGGCAGAGGGGACAGCCTGAACAAAGGTCTGGAGAAGCTCCAGCCTGGTGACACTCAGCATCTTGGAGAACACAGCAAGAGGTGGGGAGTGGCATGCCAGGAATCAGGAAACTGGAGATACCCAGAGATGAGGTCATTGGACTTGTCTAGGCCCCAAGGAACCCAGAATCCCAGAGGAGACTGGGAGATTGGCCAGGCACAGAAGGGAAGGACATGTGGATGGATGTAACTCAGAATGAGGAAGAAATGAGTCTCCCTGCCAAGATAATACTGTCATGAGCTTGTATTTGGGGTTAACAGACTATGTGGCTCACCACCAGCTTTTGTTCATAAAGCTTTACTGATGCACAGTCACACTCATTTATTTGCATAATACTTCTGATATGTTTTTAAACTATAACCTCAGAGGTGAGTAGGTGCAATGGAGACCCATGGTCAATATTTTTACCTTGGTTCTTTAAAGAAGACATTAGCTGACTTTGAGTTTAATGCAAAGAACATATGGACAACAGGAAATCAAGCAGGCAGGTTAGCACATGCAATTCACAGGCATGTTTACACGGTGGTCTCTGTTCATGTCAGTGTGGTTTAGGGTGGCTGAGTCAGCTGAATTGGTTGACTTGAGTTGGCCTGCTGATGTGGGCTAGAACTCCAGAAAGGTTTGTCTTTGTGATTTTGGATGACAGAAGACATTTTGTTACGACCCAGGTAGATGTGTTTTTGAGTTCCAGTACCCTGGGAAGTCTTCCTCTTTTTCAGGAGTTTTCAACATGATATCTGGGTCTGATGAAAGCAACGATCTGACCTTAGGAATTCTCTGGGATTGGACCCTCAAAATTGTCACAGTTCCTGGGTAGAAATCCTCAGTCTGCTTCATGGATCTTGATTTCCTGATGGACCTGAGCCTGGTCTGGCTTTTTGGAATCAGAATTCATGCAGGAAGGATCCGTGTAATTATCTATAAGAATAAGAGACCCTTCAGCCCTTTTGAATGTCTTTAAATTAAGATCCTAACTCAACAACCTTGCTTTCAGAGGACCAACATCCCTAATATCTCCATTGACTTTGAGAGCTTGCCGTTGCCCCAGGCAACCCATTTCACCACTGTGAAGCTCTAGGAAAGGATGTTGCTCTGTAGTTTCTTTCTGACTCTTCCAGTTACAGAACATGTCTCCCTTTCTCCACAACAGTTTTTAGATTTTTGAAGGCTAAGCTGCAAAATGAGACCTTGGTTCTTTGAGTTGTGACTTTTCAGGATATG
Source organism: Uropsilus gracilis (assembly GCA_004024945.1). Lineage (NCBI taxonomy): Eukaryota > Metazoa > Chordata > Mammalia > Eulipotyphla > Talpidae > Uropsilus > Uropsilus gracilis. The sequence goes on along the minus strand of PVHY01002391.1, from coordinate 121,575 downwards.
CTGAGTGGTGGAACATCTCTGGATTACCCATTTCTTTGCTATCCAGCTGAGACTGGTGCAAAACAAAGCCTCTTCTACTGATCAAAAGCAGAATATTGGTGTTGATACAATCAAGACAGATTTCCAGGCATCATAAGGGTCCGCCTCATTGCCCTTGGTCAACCATGATTGCTTCCCTCCTTTCCCTCATTAATCCAGGCAAACACTCATGTGTTCTCTGTGTCTAAAATATTCTCACTCTAAGGATACTATGTAAATGCATCATACAAAATACAAACTTTTGGGATTTTTTTCCCCACTAAGCTTAATTCCATGGCGATTCATCCAAGTTCTCATGTGTATCCATAGTTTATTTCTTTTTTTGTTGGTTAATAGTCCATAGCACAGATGTTTCAAATTATTTAATCACTCTCCAAGTGAAGGACATCCAAGTTGTTTTCAGTTTTTGGCAATTATAAATAAAGCTATCAACATTTATGTATAGGATTTCATGTGATTATAGTCTTCATTTCTCTGAGATGAGTGCATATGAAAGCAACTACTGGTAGTTTGGCAGTTAAATGTTGACTTCTTAAAGAAACTGCCAAATATTTTTCAGATGTGGCCGTACCATTTTACACTCCCACCAACCACATGTGAGTAATGCATCCTGGCACATGGCATTGTCACTCCTGCCTATTTTAACCACTCTGATAGGTGCTGTGCTATCTTATTGTGGTCTTAACTTGCATTTCCCTAGTGTGCAATTATGTTGATTGGACATGTTTTTTTCATGGGCTTATTTGCCAGCTATATATTCTCCTTCATTTTCTTTGCCATTTTCTAATTGGGTTGTTTGTATTTTTATACTGTTGAGAATATTTTCAGAATATAGTCCTTTGTTGAAAAACTGGCTGACTTTTTTTTTTTTGCCAGTTTGTAGCTTGCTTATTTATCAGGGTTCTTCACGTCAGAAATTTTTAATTTTAATGATGCCTACTTTATTCAAGTTTATTTTTGGGATTATACATTTGATATCAAGGTTAAGGACTCATTGTCTAGCACTTGAAGACCCCCACCCCAGACCCTGCCATTTTTTGCATTCATAGAATAAATCCTACTTGGTCATACTATATGATTCTTTTCACATATTGCCAAATTCTACTTGCTAATATTTTGTTAAGAATTATTTTGCCCATATTCATTAGGGACATTGAACTGAAATTTTCTCTCTTTTAAGTGTTTTGTCTGGTTTTGATGTGAGGGTAGTCTTAACTTCACAAAATGAATTGTAAAATCTTTCCTTTTCTTCTGTTTCTTCAAGAAAATGTGTAGAATTGGTGTTACTCTTCTTTATATATTTGGTAGAATTCTGTAAAATTAACTGAGTCTGAAGATTTCTTCTTTTTTTGGAGAGGTTTTAAAATTACGAGTTAAATTTGTACTTAGGATGTAGAATTTTAACTATGATATATTTTGCCATTTCTTTGAATTTATGTTGTTTGGAGTTCCCTCAGCTTTTTCAATTTGCCAGTTTATGTCTTTTGCCAAATTAAGGAAGCATGCAGCTATTTTTAAAACTACAGCTGATACCTGTCTTTCTTTCCTTCTCCTTCTGGAACTCCAATGACATAAATATTAGATTTTTTTCTTTGAGTGATGACCTCACAATTCCCCAAGAGTTTGTTATTTTTTTCCAGCCTATTTTCTCTCTGTTGTTAAGGCTGAGTAGTTTCTATTTTTCCAGCTTGCAATTCACTGATTTTTTCACCCCATCTTTCCCTCCACTGAGTTTTTTATTTTACATCCACTGAGTACATCCACTGAGGTTTTTATTTTAGTTATTGTATTTTTTCAGTTCCCAAGTTTCCATTTGGTTCTTTTTATCTTTTGTATCTTTGCTGAGATTTTCTGTTTCTTTGCTGAACCTTTCCAACTTTTCAGCTATTTCAAATATGTTTGCACTGAAGCATTTAAAAAAAATCATGGCCATGTTTAAGACCTTTGTCAGATGACCATCATTTTATTCATCTTGAAGCTGGTACTTTTTGATTTTTTAAAATCCAGTTTGATATTTTTATGGTTTTTGCTATCAGTATAGATATTTGCTTGGAACCTGTGCAGTTTTTCATAGTATGCTGTGAGACCCTGGGTCTTATTCAAATCATCTTTTTAAATTGGTTTTCTCTGACACAACTGTGGCAAGAGGGGACAGGGGACAGAACTTGCCATCTCATTACTGCCAGGTGTAATTAGAAGTGCAGATTCCCCACTCTCTGTTGATGCTCTAGAGGGTCATCTCACTAAGGCCTGGAGGAGTTAAAAGTCTTGAGTATCCCTTGACACCTCTCCAGCAGTGCCTTGGGAGGTGGGCTGAGAGTCAGGATACACATGTGATACCCCTACACTGTAGGAGGGGAGGTGACAGGTCCATCACTGTCGACTGGGAATGTAAAACTCAGTTCCCTAATTGCCCTTATGTGATGCCATCCTGGCAGTGCTGTTATGGAGCCTTGTAACTGCCTTGCAAGCATGGAAATGCAGGCTTCTCATTTGGTCTTTGCTGTTATGGATGTGGACACAGATTTTTCATGTGATATTTGGTCAGAATAGCATAGTTACTGTTTAAAGTATTCTGTCTTTTTTTCTTTTTTTGACTAGGTCTTGGCTATTTTTTCCCATGGAACTGCAGGCTCACGTTGCCAGGGGTACCATGGATTCAAGTGATCCCCAGCCTCAGCTTCCCAGGTAGCTGGGATTACAGACACGCGCCACCACACCCAGCTATTTTTTTGGAACTAAGTCTTGGTACGTTGCCCCATGCGGGACTTGAAATGTGATCCCCGGTCCCCGCTGAAGCTTCTTAGGCTGCTGCTTACAGGCACACGTCACCGTGCACTGCCTAAAAATATTCTGTCTTGCAAGGTTACTCCTTTCTTGGTTTTCTGACTAGAGAGATCAAGTTTTTGTTAGAGGCTTTTTCACTGTCTGTCTCCTGGCCTTTTTGGGTGGATGACTTCTTTGGCTCCACATCTAAGATATGTGAGGTAAAAATAAAGCCCAAGGAGGTCATCATCATTGCATTCCTTAGTTCCATGGCCTCTAGCTGTTCTGCGTACTTCTCTCCATCTTTTATGTGCACTTAAGTTTGTTTTTGTTTATAATGTTAAGGATGTTCAGTTGTACTGTGTGGGAGGAATCAGGGGAAGTGTGTTTATTCCATCCTCCCAGAAGTAGAAGTCTCTTCTCTGAGGAGAGATTTTTTTTGATTCAGAAGACATGGGGGGAGACCTACTCAAGTGAATGGGTAGGTGGTCACTTTTGCCTTGAAGTGCTCACTGAATACTTTGTGCTGAGAATCAGTCATGGACACCTCAGTCACCCCACATATCTGTAGTGTAGACCTGACCTTTCTGCTTGCTTTATGGATTGGCATTGTTTTCTCTGATTTTCATGGGAGGAAATTTCAGCTGCAAGCACAGAACTTTCTATTCTTAACATGTCTCTCACAGGAGAGGTTTTCCTCAGGAATGTGGATGAGCACCTCTACCCACCTCCCCCTGCCCCACCCATTTGTGGAAACATTCCACTGGGGGCTGAAAGTCCTGGATTAGGAAGGAGGCCCCAGGCAACTTTTGAGATCCTCCTAATTTCAAGACTGCTTTTTTTGGGATGGGTTTTCAGGGGAGAGAGATATGTGTAGTTTTTCATTTATTCGGCCGAGGTCCTCATGCTGGGCTTTGCCCACAGATTGCTCAGTCTGAATTATTAACAGTGTGGTGGCAGCGTGACTGAGTGTCTGAGCAAGCAGGGACTAGCTGGCATTGTACAACCAGATTCAAACACACAGAGGGTGGGTGAGCAAAGATGGCTGCTACCCAGATTATGCTGTGGACTTGGGAGAAAGTGTTCATGTTAAACTCTACACCCCCCTCCCCCATATATTACATTAATGTTCAGTCATGACTAGCAGGGATGGGCTAACTGCAAACTCACAATGCAGCAATATCCTTAGAGAATGCAGCATTTACCTTGCTTTGCTATTCATTGTCGGTTCAAGACAATTGGTTTCTCCTGGATCTGATTACAGTTTGAGGGCCTGATATCCAGGCTCAGATTTAAAGATTTAGATGTCCATTAGGTAGGAAAGAGAACCAGGTGGTAGAAATGCTGGCTCAGCACTTTTCTTCTTCTGAGTTACGCACAGACATCAGCTGATCATGAAATAGCCTCATTAGGAAATGAACATGGAAGAATTCCCTTTAGGAGCTTGGTTCTCTGGAGGAAAGTGAACTCCATGACTAAGAAAGGGGTTTAGGGATCTCTGTGAGAGCAGGGGGTACTTCCAAAGAAGTAAAGAGCCTTCTAAAATGATTGTGCCCATCTCCACTTTTGCAGAGCATAAGGATAAATTTGGCACTAGGACAACAAACTCATCACAAATAGTTGAGAAGTCATTGTTTTCTCCATTTTCTCATGTACAAAGAGGCTTAACAAGGTGAAGACCTTTCTGTGAGACCACCAGGAAGCCCACACTTTCTTGTGAGCTGGGAAAGTTGAATGGAATTTTTAATTATTATGAGGGGTGGAATAAAAAGGAATGGGCTAATAAGTAGGAAAAAAGTCTTAAAGAATATGGGAATAGCAGATACAAGGACTGGCCACCTGTCTGTGGGCTGCAGTGGAACACCCCAAAATAAGATTTCACTGGTAAGATCCAAACCTTGATGGAGAGAGTATGGTCTTGGCTCACAGAATGGTAGAGAAGTTGCTGCACTGGTGGAACTTGCTGGAAATTTTTCTTCTAGTTTGCTATTTGAATTTATTCATTCGGGGGTGTCTTGCCAGAGGTATGCTATATAACCACCTGATGGGTTGCTGGGGGAAGCTGCTGACTGTTGATGTGCACTGGAAGGGCCAGGAGCTGGGGCAGCTGAGCCAAGGGTGTGAGAACCGGTACCAGGAAGAGAAGAACCTCTGCTCTACAATGTAGCTCCCTTTTTTCATTGATAAAACTCAACCATGCAAGCTGGCCGAGCAAGCATATTTAAAGTGCCCATCTCTATTTTTGCAGAGCAGAAGGATGAATTGGAGCTGGGACAATAAATTCCTAGCTGGCACAGTGAGAGTCTTCTGATGACACATCTTGATTCATTTTTAATCTGGTAATTTCACCCCCATTTTTGATGGACATTTTTGCTGGGTACAATTTGTATTTTTTTCAACACTCACTGAGTATTCACTTGTTAGTTTGATTGTTCTTTGTCTTTTTTTCCCTGATTTTTTAAAAGATGCTTTTTAAATCTGTGGTGTTTTGCAGATTCACTACTATATGTCCAAGGGTGTTTTAACTATTTTGAATTGAAATAATGATGTCCATTTTTTGCTTTAATTACTTTGCTTGAAATTTGCTGAATTTTAAGATCAACGTCTTTTCAGTCCTGAAAAATTCTCAGCCATGAGTTTTCTGAGTAATACTTCCCCTTTTGAAGCTTTATTTAGATAAAAGTTCTTTTCTTTTGAAATGGTTTACATGTAAGTCAGACCTTCTCATTTTAGGCTCCATGTCTCTAACCATCTTTTTCAGCTATTAAATTTATTTTCTTTATTTCTATGCTGCTTTGCTGGTGATTTATTTATTTATTATTATTATTATTTGATTTACTTCAAAGGTCATGGACTTTCCTCTTTGCCTGTAAAAGAACCCACAATTTTTAGGCTAGATATTTGCCACTGAAACTCAAAAAGAGTGGGGGGCTAGACATCTTAGTATCTTAAGCAAAGAACCAAGAAGGCAAAGGCTAGAGAACTCCATAGTGTTTAAAGAGGTGGCAAGATTAATAAAAATGCTCTCCTGAGGTAAATGTTCACACTTTTTGTTCATTGACTTTTGATTTTAATTATTGTGTCTTTTTGTCTGTAAATGAGTGTATTTTATTCTTTTTTATATTTATAGCATTGTCTTTTTATTTACAAATCTAGCATGTATATTATTATTTATTTATTTTAGATATATACTTTATTTTTTTTAAACCATGCAAAACTCATGTGTGTGATTTAAAAGTTTCAAATACCACAGGGATGATAAACATCAAATCCAGAGTACTGATTATTATTTCTGGGAATGTATAATGGGGAATAGAATAGAAGAGATGTCCATAGAGAATGTCAGTTATCTCTGTAATGGCTGATTTTTAAAAATTTTTTAAAAATTTTGTATATGTGTGTATATACATATATATATTCATATATATGCATATATATATTATATTACATTATTGTGTACCATGGGATTTTCCCATTTCCCTAACACCTGTTAACCATCCTACGCTTTTGTCCCTCTCCTTCTCTCTCATTCCATCATTCAACCCCATTGATTGTTTCTAATTTTTCTTATTTGTTTGTTTGTTTTTCTCTATATCCGTCATATAAGTGAGATGATCCTGTATTTCTCTTTTTCTTTTTGGCTTATTTCTGCTAATATGAGTCCTTTTAGTTCCATTCATTTTGCTGCAAATGACATATACCTTGATTGATGCATAGTATTCCATCATGTATATATACCACTTTTTTTTCAGCCATTCATCAGTTTTGGGGCATTTGTTGTTTCCATATCTTAACAATTATAAACAGCTGCAATAAACATGTGCACACAGGTGTCCTTTTGGATTAGTGTTTTCATGTCTTTTGGGTAGATTCCCAGTAGTGGGATTGCTGGGTTGAATGGTAATTCTGCTTTCATTCGTTTGAGGGTCCTCCACACAGTCTTCCATAGTGGCTGGATCAGTTTGCACTCCCACCAGCAGTGTAGGAGAGTTTCTTTTTCTCCACATTCATGCTAACATTTGTTGTCCATTTTTTTATATGGGACATTCGTACTGGTGTAGGATGGTATCTCAGTGTGGTTTTAATTTGCATGTCCCTGGTTATTAGTGATGTGGAGCATTCTTTCATGTGTCTATTGGCCATCTGTATTTCCTCTTTGGTGAAGTGTCTTTTTAATTCTCTCCACTTTTTGAGTGGGCTTTTTGTTTTGTTTTTGTTGAGTTGTATGAGCTCTTTGTGGATTTTTGTTATTAGACCCTTATCACTTGTCTGGAGGGCAAAAATTTTCTCCCAGTAGGTTGGGTTTCTTTTTGTTTTGTTTATTGTCTCTTTTGCTGAACAGAAACTTTTTAGTTTGATGTAGTCCCAGCTGTTTATGTTTTTCTTCATTTTTCTGCCAGTTGTAGATGTGTCCAGAAATGGATTTCTGAAGTGAAATTCATGGAGGGTTTTGCCCAGGTTTTCCTCTATGTATTTTATGGTTTTCGGCCTCACATCCAAATCTTTTATCCATTTTGAGTTGATTTTTGTACAGGGTGTGAGGGTGTTATCAGTTCATTTTTTTGCAAGTCATGGTCCAGTTTTCCCAGCACCATTTACTGAAGAGGCTGTCCTCATTCCAGTGTATGTTTTTTGCCCCTTTGTCAAAGATTAGTTGACCATATATGTGTGGCTTTATTTCTGGGTACTCGATTTTGATACATTGATCTGTTTGTCTGTTTTTATACCAGTACCATGCTGTTTTAATTATTATGACTTTCTGGTATAGTTTGAAATCTGGGATGTAATGATTCCATTCTCTCTTCTGTTTGTCAAGAAGGTTTAGGTTATTTGGGGTCTTTTGTTGTTCCATATGAATTTCAGTAATTTTTGTTCTATCTCTTTAAAACATGTCATTGGGAACTTTATTGGAATTGCACTGAATCTGTAGATTGCCTTTGGTAATACGGCCATTTTGATAATGTTGATTCTTCCAATCCATGAACAGGGAATGTCTTTCCATTTTTTTACATCATCTTCTATTTCTTTTAAGAATGTTTTATAGTTTTCTTTGTATAGGTCTTTCATGTATTTTGTTAGGTTTATCCCCAAATATTTATTTTTTTTGGTGTGGTGGTAAATGGAGTAGTTTTTTTTAAATTATTCTTCTGATTGATTCTTTGCATATAAGAATGTTATTGATTTTTGCATGTTGATTTTGTATACAGCTACCTTACTGACTTGATTTATTATTTCAATTAGTTTTACTGTTGATTTTTTTTGCATCCCCATATAATGATAACTTTATTTCTTCTTTCCCTGTTTGGATTCCTTTTATGTCTTTCTCTTGTCTTATTGCCCTAGCTAGGACTTCCAGAACTATGTTGAAAAGGAGTGGAGAGAGTGGGCATCCTTGTCTGGTTCCAGATCTTAATTGAAATACTTCAGTTTTTCTCCATTGAGGATGATATTTGCCATTGTTTTGTCATATATAGCTTTTATTATGTTGAGGTATATTCCTTTAAATACCACTTTTTTCCAGAGCTTTCATCATGAAAGGGTGCTGAACTATTGAATGCTTTTTCCATGTCTATTGATATGATCATATGGTTTTTGTTTTTCTCTTTATTGATGTGATGGATTGTGTTGATTGATTTTTGGATGTTGAACCATCCTTGTGCCCCTGGGATGAATCCCACTTGGTCATGGTGGATAATCCTTTTTATGCAATGTTGGATTTGGTTTCCCAGGATTTTGTTTAGAATTTTTGCATCTGTGTTCATTAGGGAGATTGGTCTATAGTTCTCTTTCTTTGCACTATCTTTATTTGGTTTTGGAATTAGTGTAATGTTTGCTTCATGGAACGTATTTGGTAGCTTTCCAACTTTCTCAATTTTTTGAAATAATTTTAACAGTATCAATGTTAGTGTTTCTTTGAATGTTTGATAGAATTCATTTGTGAAACCATCTGGACCTGGGCTTTTGTTTTTAGGGAGAGTTCTGATGACTTCCTCAATTTCACTGCTTGTGATTGACCTGTTTAAGTTCTCTATTCCTTCTTCAGTTTTGGATGACTACATCGTTCTGGAAATTTGTCCATCTCTTTCAGCTTGTTGTATTTGTTTGCATATAGATGTTCATAGTAGTCTCTAATTATCTTTTGAATTTCTGCTGTGTCTATTGTAATATATCCCTTTTCATTTATGATCCTGTTTATTTGCATTTTCTCTCTTCTTTATAAGGCTTGCAAGAGTTTTATCATTTTATTTAACTTTTTAAAGAGTCAACTTTTGGTTTTGTTTATCTTCTCAATGATCTTTTCGATTTCTATTTCATTTATCTCTGCTTTTATTTTTGTTATTTCTTGTCTTCTGCTGGGTTTTGTTTTTTTTTGTTGCTGTTTTTCTAGGTCCTCAAGTTGGGAGATTAGAGTATTTCTTTGGACTGTTGCAATTCTTTTTATTTGGACCTGTATTGCTATGAATTGCTATTTCCCCTTAATACTGCTTTTGCTGCATCCCACACATTTTGGAATGCCTTGTCATCTTTATCATTTGTCTCTATATATGTTTTGATTTCTTCTTTGATTTCTTCTTTTACCCAGTGATCTTCCAAAAGCCTATTGTTCAGTCTCCATGTAGTGTTTACTATCCTTAGTTTTTTGTTTTTTTTTTATTGTTGTTTCTAGTTTAATGCCTGGGGGGTGTGGGGGAGGACAGGCTGGTTCCCTCAGGACCCTGGGTGGATGGGGGTGGCTCTCTTAGGTCTGGCTGGGGTGGTGATGCTCGGTGTATTTTACTCTTTTTCACATCTTTTCAGTCATGTTTACAGTTCCTCCTACTCTTATTTTGAATCTCCTTTCTATTTGTAAACAAATGAAATTTTTTTATATTGTGTGTCTGTTAAGTCTAACAGTTGAAGTCCTTATTGGTGTGATGGGACGGAGGCTGTTTCTGCTGGTTTTTACCCATAGTGTCGTGTTCTCTTGTGTGTTGAGCTTTTTGAGTATAACTAAATATTCCTTGGAACTTCATCGTAGAATTATTAGAGGTATAGCCTAAAGATTACTTTCTCCAGGATGGATTCATTTGTTTCAGAAGGTTTCCCTGGGGACATGATCAAACTGGACATCTTTGAGCTTTATTCCTAGGTTGAAGTGTGGTAGCCAATCGAGATAATATCAATTTGAGCTTTGTTCCTGATTATGACCCTTTGGTTTTGACCTTTGGCCTTTGATAAAGCTGTTTGGCCTTTGTGGTCCCAAGTCTCAGATATTTTTGTCCTCTCTATTCAGAAGTCAAAGTCTGAGGTCATCAATTTTCTGTGCCTGTTGGTGAGGGGTGGATTGTTATTTGCACTTCACCCTCTTATGATACAGCTCTTTGGGTTCTGGGTTTATGGAGTGGATAGTGTTCTGTTATTCTGCTGACTGGGATAGGCCTTTGTCTTGTTACTTAAAATTAGTCAGCCATGAATTCTGAGCTCAAGTTCTTCTGGGCTTGCCAAATACTTTAAGAGGAAATTGGTTTCAGTGTTCCTTTAAGTTCCATCTTTTCATAGTTCCTGGCTTCTGATAATTTTTTACTTTCTTCCTTTTCATTTATTTCCATGATTTATTTAATATAGTGGGAGGATTTGCCAGAATTATCTATCCTGCTAAAGATCAGGATAGAGTGAGGTTAGATACAATGCCATATTTTGTCTGCTAAAGATCAGGATAGAGTGAGGTTAGATACAATGCCATATTTAGTCCTCACAATACTCTTGGATTTGCTAACTAATTTATTTTTGGCCCAGGAAACTGAGGCTCTAGAAGTTCACATAGGTAGTGTCAGAGAAGGACTGGGATTTAAGACTATACCTTTTGGCTCTAACTTATCCTCTGATGATGAAATACTACCATACTACTTTGTTTTACCATACTATCCTTATTCCTTCATTTTTTCTTTTCATTTAATACAAATTTCAGAACTTTTCAAGATTTGAGCTATTTATTTAGCCCAAAAGTTCACTGAGAATCCTCCCTCCCCTTCCTCCATCCCTTCCTTTCTTTTACACACACACACACACACACACACCACACACACTTTACATCATTGTATATCCCGAGGTTTACTCACCACCTGTGAGGTCTATATCACCTGTGAACCATCATCTTAATCACAATGAGAATCACACTGAGGATTCTATAGGAGTCTTACTTTAACTTTCATCTCACTTGACTTAATATAGTCTAACTTCTCCCAAGGGGGACCCACTTTAGTTATGGCTGAAGACCCAATAAGGACTGTCCACATTGCTACAGTGAGCTTCCTGGTTGCAGTCCAGGTGTCCCTGGAGATCTATGGGCAATGAGGGAGCAATCTCCTTTACAAATATTTGCCTTCTCCTTGTGGTTCACAGAATGTACTCTGGATTACTGGAGTCCCATTGGGAATAGTGTACTTGTAGGGAGCTGTCCTTTTCTCTGACAAGGTCCCTCCTTCCCCCCACCCATCCTTCCTAGCCTCTTTATTTTCCTCTTCTACCCAGTCCCCCTGCACCTTACCAGGGACTTTAGTACTCATGTCAAAAAGACAGCAGCATTAGAGACATTAAAGGCATACATTGTGTACTTCTTCCAGACTTGGAAAGAACCAGGACCAATTAAAAGTGAACTTTTAAGAGAAATGAACATCTTGCATGCCAGGTTTCATCTGAATGTCATTGCAATTGCTTAAAGTATAACTATCAGAAAAAAATGCATTCTAATTATGGAAATATCATTTGGAGGAGTTCCTTCTGCCCAGACCAGCTTAAAGTATGACTACCACCTACCCCCAACCTTTACCCCATCTCAACAAAATAGCTATATATTTAGAGAGGAAACAAAAAGCAATGTGTTGTAATGGAAGGTGAATTTGTACCATACAGATTTTGACTATCATTTATTGGCTATGTGACCCTGAGCAAAACAATTGACCTCTCTGATCTTTCATTTTCAAATCTCTGAAATGAATGTAATAATTCATGATGTATTATTGTAAAGATTGAATGAAGTAACGTGCAAATATGTAGCATGGGACACAATGAATTCCAAAATTGAGGGGGTGGGGGGTGGAGGTATTAGAGCATGGAATATGGGGTACGATGGGACCCCAAAAATGCGTGGTTTAAATGGGTTCTGTCACCTGCTGCATATTCTTTTTATCAAATAATTTATTTATATATAAATTTCACATCTTTGTAATTCCCGGGCTTCACCCACTCACCCTCCCTGACCATTCCTACTCTGCCCTGCTCCCCCCTGAGTTGTGTACTTCAATTTGGCTGTTGGCTTGTTTTGACTTTTCTTCATGGTTTTTTGTTTATCTTTCCCATGTCCCATATAGTAGTGAAACCACTTGGTGTCTGCCTTTTTCTTTTTGACTCGTTTCTGCTAATATGATTTCTTCTAGGTACATCCATGTTACCATAACTTCATCTAATTTGTCATTTTTAATTGATGAGTAATATTCATTATATATATAATGAATTATATTATATATATCACATCTTTTTCATCCATTCATCTATTTTGAAACATTTGTGTTGTTTCCATGTCCTTTCAATTATAAATAGTGCTGCAATAAACATCTGGGCACAGGTGTCTCTTTGTACCCACATTGAGGTCTCCTTTGGGTAGATTCCCAGAAGAGCAATTGCTGGGTCCAATGGCAGTTTAATGAAAAAAACTAATGCTGCATACTCTTACTGTGAAAGAACTTTACTAGGATAGTGTACATAGAGACAAAAGAAAGGGTAAGTGTTTGCAATGACACACCCATAGTTACCCAGCCCCTCATAGGTAAACACCCAGCCAATCAAGATTGACCCAAAGTGAGGCTGCTGAGGTCTAAAAACCATTTAAGGCATCTTCTGTTGGGGAGCTGTAAGAAAGGGGCAGAGGAGACAGGCAAATTTGATATGAAAGGTGCAAAATCAGAGTACATATAAAGGTAGGAGTTGCCATTGTCAGTCCCCCTACAGGTCTCTCACCCCCATCTCTTTCAAGGGTCTGTATACATTTTGACTCCACATGTTTCTTTCCATGTCCCCCAAGTCTCTGGTGAAAGTCCAAAGCCTAGAAGCATGCATACCCTCCTGCTCCACACGTTGCCAACACCCCATCCTTGAAGAAGCAGCTTACCTAAGCATCCTCAAACTTGGACTTGGTGATAGTGAGTGAGGGGACAGACACTATTGTATGGTAACAGTGACAATAGTGGCAGCCTACATGCAGCATATGACTGACACTCTTACAGACCCTTGTACCCTTTTACTTTATTATTCCCCTTATTTTCTATACAAGAGAAAAGAGGCAATGAGTTTGAAAATGAACTCTAGAGTTGCCATCTGTGTATTGCAAAGGTGCCCTGGGCTTTCATCATACTATAGCTCCTGGTGTTCTAGCCTGTTACCCCTCTAGACTAGGAATTGCCTGAGACCAGGTACCTGGTCTTTATTTAAACTTCTACATGGCATGCCTGACATACAGCTTGGCGTAAAGAGGTGGTCAGTCTATCTGCTAACTGGACTGGCCCCCCTCTAATCCACTTGCTGTGTCGCTCCATGCACCCCTAGACAAGGTTTCTCGCCTAGTCCCCTTTCCACACCAGTTATTCATAAAACCATGATTATCTTGTCGGTGTTGGAAGAGGTGAAGGGTTCATCAAAAGAGATCTTGAGCAGCTTCCCAGGCATTTGCTTAAGGATGATTTGTGTGCTTTTAGAATGGGAGTCATATTATTATTTTATTTTTTTTTTTACAAGTCCACTGACTTAAATGATCACAGAGGTTGAAATGATGTGGAAAATTCTAATGATGCTCTTTTGATGAAAAGATTTTTTCCTTCATATTTAGCATAATCTTCCTTTGAGTTATTCCAGGAAATCTTAAAATCATAGCTTTATTTTTTCTCATTGCAATTTCCCCTTTTTTGGAAGCCATGGCAGTGAACCATGGGAAGGAAGCATTTTGAATGCATAATGGGGGTGGCTCTACCAGCGACTGCCAGAGTGCAGACAACTCCCAAACTTTGCGGGCTGGGAAGCCAGAGGGGGCTGGAAGAGAGACTATTAGACAGGGTCCATGGCACAGGCTGGTGAAGCTATCTTGGCTGTGCAAGTCACTCGTAGGGCACAGGTACTGGTCCAGGAGGCAGCATGTTCACTAGGAATGGCCCCAGCTCTGTATATTGATGGAGGAGTCAGAGTTGGGTGGCTTCAGAGTTTCCATGTCAGAAGGCTTCATTGGGTGACAGCTTTATGAAACAGGATTGACACTGCCTTGCATATTAAAATATACAGAACTAGTTAAGCTTTTAATTGCCAAGAGTGGGGGTGCTGAAGGAGTTAACCCTTTTAAACAGCACCTTTTTTACTCCTATCCCATGAACTGACTTTGTTTCCTTCTTCACCCATCTGAATAAATTATGGGAGAGATAAAGTTCTCTATCCTGCTTCCTCTGAGGAAGAGCTTGAGGGTGGTGACGAGATCATTCCTGAGTGAGCAGTGCTCATGAGCATGGTCTTTGGGACCAGAATGATCTTAGATCAAATCTAGTTGTGTGACATGGAGGTTCTATTTTTGGCTTCTTGGTTTCCTCTTCCATGAAATGTATATTAACACCTACCTGCTGGGGTTGTTTATATAATTAAACGAGACTCTAATACATATAAAACATTTAGCAGAGGGTCTGGCAAGTATTTGGTGAGTATAAAATAGATGTTGCTATTATTATGGTTATGATTATTTTGCTATTATTATCCACATGAACTTTTCATTCTTGGAGGGATCTCAGGCAGTACCAAGAGGCCCTGGGAACTCTCAGGGAGCAGCAGAATGACTCCTGAGGGAGAGCAGTTCCAGGAACATGGTGGGTGGCACTGAGGTTGATCTACAGGAAGATTGGGGTGTACATCAAGGAACACAGAGACTATAGAGGTGGACATGAGGGAGCAGCCTCTGAGACAGGGTGTGGAGAGGTCAGAGCTAGATTTGAAGAGGTTCTTCCTTGGCCCATCTGCTAAACATACCTTCTTAGATCTGTGGCAGGAGAACTTACTGACAAGCTGAGTATGGTGGAGCCAGATTACTGAGATCCCTGCTGGCAAGATGGAGTGGAGGGACCTTGTAGTTTGGGTTTGACCAGCAGTATAGCAGCAGCAGAAAATTCATTATGCATCCCTTTTTCCACAGTGCAGACTGCTATTGTTGAGATCTCCATCTGCTGTCAGATGACAGTGGTGGCCTGGTGGGTGTGGGGGAGGAACAGTGTAAGTCAGGGGTTGGGGCTTGAGCAACAATCAGGTGGAGCTCAGCAACAGCATCTCAGTGAAACCTCCAGACACAGAGGTTGAGGTGTCCAGGACAAGGCAACAGTCAAGATGAGTAGGGCTGGGAAGTTCTAAGGAGCTCCATAAAGAAGCATCTGCTGGGGCAAAGTGGCAGGGCTTTGCTCAAGGGGTTGGGGTGAGGTCAGGCTGGGGGTGAGTCTGACCCTCTGTAAGCTGGTCCTGTTAGAGGCATCAGGACTTCCGGTCACCCTGTCCCCACTCTGAGTTCACTGAGCCACATGTTGGTAAGTAAACTGTTTCCAGAGATACAGGCCTGACCAGGCATACAGCTCTCACTGCAAACTTACACATTGTCACAGTAGGTTTAGGTCTCAGTCCTTACACTTCCTGGTCTATGCAATGTAACCAGTCCTCATGGCCAATTGTAGGAGCAAACATCAGGTATCAGGCTCTCAACCTATGTGGGTTCTTTATTGGTTTTAGTAGTTATAGACACATCAGGAAATGCAGGGCCAAGGCCAGGGGGGCCAGGAGGCATGTGAGCCCCCCAGTTCCCCAGAGTCTTCAGGCTCTTTCTCTAGCCTCTCACTGTCTATGCTCACTCTTGTACTCCCTCCAGCTAATGCTTGTGTGCATGCTCTCTTGTGCCCTATGAACCCCTTTATCCCCTCTATCATAGACCCAGGTGTGTACACTTACACAGGCACACACCCACTAGACTGCACAATCATGGAGACAATGCAATCCTACAGATGCTGCTTATGCAGGCTAATGGAGGAAAAAGCTTGCCTAACTCACTTACACTACAGTCTACATCAGTCTTCCTGCGCCCCCTTCCTGGCTCACACTCAAGGGCCCAAGAAAAGTCTGTTTCTAGGTCTACGCAACTGAGAATCAGTCCCTGGATGGGAAAATTTGCTAACATAGTGAACAATGGCCTGAGATCCCTTTGAGAATGAAAAGTTCATGTGAATAATAATAGCAAAATAATCATAACAACCATAATAATAGCAACATTCCCTATTAGGGAAGAAACAGCAAGCACCTATTTGTGTGTGTGTGCATCTGTGTGTGTGTGTGTGTGTGTGTGTGTACATACTGCCACGAGGTATATGAAAGGTAGACATAGATGAAGGCTTTATCAGTCCATTCCTCTAACACTTTTCCCTCAGTGCTCAGGGAATCACTGTTAAAAGCCACACCTGCTAAAAACCCTTTTACCTGTACGCCAATAACCTAGAAGTTAAGAATACTTGAAATTCCCATCTTCCTTATAAAATCCTTTGAAATTGCTCTGGGAGTGAAGTCAGCTAGATCTGGTTTGTAAACTAGCTGCCCCATTTACTGGCCATATGCTTCAGAGCCAGGTTCTTAGACATGCTGAGCCTCAGTGTCCAAACAGGATGATTATGATGCCCTTGCACTGCTGACATTAGGATAGGATGAGATGATGTATGCATGTGGCTGTACAGTACCACAAGAAGACACACAGAGAGAGCAGGATAAAGGGTCATCTGTATTGTTTGCTAAACTCTGAATGGAATCCCTGCATAGGGTGTAAAACAACCAAGTGTTGCTAAGTGCCTGGTTTAGTAGATTTCACGTTTTATTCTCCCAACAGGATTCAGGCTGGTAACCATAAAAGGCTGCATGAAGGAGGACACAGATGTTGATCTAAGATGCTGTCATTTTCAAAGTGCACCATGCATTAACAAAGAGTTCTCTCTGTGTGTAAGTGTAGTGGGAGAGAATGACATACTCAGTGAGTTTCTATTATAAGACATGTTCTGATTTCTGAAATACTAAAATATAGAAAAATGTGTATCAGATATTAAGAAAATGTAATAATAGCCTTAGTAATGACTTATAAATCTATGATGATAATGAATTTTCATGACTCTAGAAAGAGTGCCACTGTCAGAATCCTCACTTGACCAAAAGAAAAATAAAGCTCAGAAATGTTAACTTTTCCAAGGTGGTACAACTAATGACAGAGCCAGTGTGTTTGTTTTTAATCATTATTGCCTCTTCAACTTAGGATACCAACTTTAGAGCTGAAATGGACATCTATTTTCTCTTTTGGTACCCATTTTTTCCACCTCCGGGAATATATAGTTGTGCTAACATGTCATTTTAAAATAAACTCTTTGGCTTTAATGCAATATACTTTCTAGAGAGACCCCATTCACCATTCACACTTTAATATCAACTCAAGTCACAGAGTCATCTAATGGAGTCATCTTATGGTGACAATGGGCATTGAGTTGCATCTAGTTTTATTTTTCATCACATGCAGGATTCTCTGAACAGTATCTCTAAGATGGCTGCCCAGACTCTCTTTTGGCACCTCCCAGGGCAGGGAGATCACCATCTACCACTTTAGACTCATGAATGCTAATTGCTAGATTATATTGGACTGAAATCTGACTCTCCGCAATACTTCATCAACAAACCACACTCTTGGGTGATTACAAAATACATCTGGTTCCTCCTTCCCATGACAACCTTTCAGATACATTTGAGCTCTCTTATCCCTTCTCTTTTCTGGGCAGGATGCCTCATTTTTGTGATCTATTCCCATGAGTACTAGTTTTGGATTCTTTTACCAGTCTGGCCACCCGGGCATCTGTACATACTGCAAATTTTAAAATACAGCATTGAACCTATTTCCCCAGGCAAGTCCTTCTCCTGGGGCATTTGAAACTTAAATCTGACCTCTCATTGCAGGAGCAGAGGTCTTTGTTCCTAGGGTTAGGCATTTCATATATTTCCCTCCTAATGGGAAAGGCATTATAAAACAGACACCTCTTATCCGCAACCACCCTAAGGACTCATTTTATGTAAGTTTATAGGATGATGAGTGCAATCTGATATCAGCCAGGTCTTCCTTGTTAGGCTGTAAGTTTATCCAGGGTGGGCATCACTCTCATCTTCCCAGGGCCTCTCTTAAGCGCCTGCTGCATTGACCTGCCTCCCTTCAGCTGCCATTAAATGCTGTTGATTGATGGACTTACTGGGTTCTAAGAAGCCATTTTCTGCTCTGTTGCATCTTGGAGTCCAGCTGTGTTCAAGTGGAGCCAGACCTCCCACTTGGCCGTTTTCTTTGTGAACATGGACCTGGATGTCACGGCTCTCCCTTGCATTGCCATAGGATGAATTTCTCTTAGAATTCTGCTCTCTTCCACCCCCAGATGCAGGGAAACCAGCATCCTGAGTGGAATGGCACATCCCTATGTGCAAAGAACCCTGGACAGGCCCTCCCCCTTTTCTTGTATTCACATAACAAGGCTTGAGTGATGAAAAATCTCGTAGGTGTAGGCATATGCCTGGACTGCAATTTGTGAGGGGGGTGAAGTATCACACAGATGCTTTCAATTGTATCTTCATCAAGGCTCTTGCCTCTCCTGCAACTCTTGCCCACTTGCCTGCCTCCTCCCCAATGTTGCCTATAAATCAAGCATCTCTTCTTAAAATTGTAATCACCAAAATAAGGTGGTGATTTATAAGGAATTCTGAAATACCAAATAATCAGTCAAACACTTCAATTTAATGACAGCAATAAGTCAAGTGCCTCCATGCTCTTGGGGGAGGAAGAAGCACACAGGTCTTGGTTGTTTCAAAATGACAAATGCTCTTTTGTGAGTTATAACAAATCAATTATGCACATGTGGAAAACTGAGCAACTTACTTATATGGCAAGTTAAAAAAAATGTCCCAGCAAAGGAGGAGACTGGAACTCTTTAGTTATTTTTTTTCCTGGCTAAATAATTAAGTAAATAAATAAATACACAAATAAATAA
This sequence comes from Uropsilus gracilis, assembly GCA_004024945.1. Classification (NCBI taxonomy): domain Eukaryota; kingdom Metazoa; phylum Chordata; class Mammalia; order Eulipotyphla; family Talpidae; genus Uropsilus; species Uropsilus gracilis. The sequence continues at coordinate 102,673 of PVHY01002391.1, read as the reverse complement.
ATAAAATGGGGGAAATAAGAGCTTTGTGGAGACTGCTGTCTAAAATGCCATCCATCAGAGATGCAGGCGCTGGGGCCCTAGGGCACGCGTAGAAGGCTCAGGCTCTGCTTTTCATTCCTCCGAGCAGGTAACAAGGAATCTGCCTGCACTTCTGTGGCATTTTTAATTGAACTTGCTGGCTCCCCAGAGCCCTATGGGGCATTCAATCCTCACACTTTCCGTGGGCACATTTGTCTGCCTTGTATTTTTCATTTCAAGGAGAATTTCTTCTTTTTCTGTTAAGAAAGAAGTCACGCCTCAGCAGCTGGCCCTGAGATGGGAACCTGAGTTATCTCGTTATGTATGGCCCCATCTGTTGGGCCGCCCAGAAAGGCCTGCATCCTTTCCTGGCTTCTATTTGCCTTTCCTCCCACATTGCATTTATTTGCCACACAATGAAATACAGGAGCATCTCCTGTGACCTCTGCTGTCAAAGCAGGTAAGGGCTTGGCACTGTCCTAGGCCTTCTCCCAGCTGGCAGGTCTGCTGTTTTCCAAGGTATTAAGAAGTTTCCACCATCAGGGTCCTGCTGTTACACTGTCCCAGTGCCTCAGACTTCTGTTACACTGGTGCAGGGGGTGTCATGTCCTGCAGAGGGCATCTTGACAAACTGGAACCTGTCAGTGGTTGGAGGGTTCAGCTACTCTTCTGCGACAAATATAAAGGGATTATGAATGCTGTGAGAAAAATAGACTTGTGGTTTGAGCAGAACTAAGGCTTCTTCTTGTGAGCACCCTATTCATTGCCAGAGGTGTCTGGGAGAGGACTCTGGCAAGCAGCATGTGACCCAGGTGGGACCCTCTGGCCTTGCCTCTTATTGATGCTGTCCCTTTTGGATAGTTCTGGAAGCCTCTACTGGCAAGTGGGCTGCACTGCAGCTGCAGTTTAGGTATTAGATTCCACCCTATGGGCCACTGCCCTCCCTTGACTGCTCTCTGTGCTACCTCTGTGCCTCTGCTGCCTTCTCTTAGTAGTCTTCCTTTACCCTTTCTGCTTCAATCCTTATTTTTCTCAATGGCTTTCTTCTTTTTGGTTTCCACTCCCAGTCTTTTCCCAACTCTCAATCTGCTTGCTTTGGATGCTCTGTGGTTTCAATGGCTTTAATATGTATTCATTCATTTAGTGACTATCCTGAATGCTTCCTATGTGTTAAATGGAACACATATGTGATGGTTAATTTACACACCCACTTGACTGGGGTAGGGATGCCCAGATAGTGGGTTAAACATATTTCTCATATGTCTGTGAGGTTGTCTCCAGAGGAGATTAGCATTTGAATCAGTAGCCTGAGTAATTGTGTCAGGTGAACGTGATAACCACTACACTACGGAAACAGACAGTAGCCTGAGTAATTGTGGTGGGCATCATCCAATCTGCAGAGTGTCAGAGTAGAACAAAGAGTGAGAAGAAGGGGGAATTTGCTCTCTTGAGCAGCCATCTTCTCCTGCCCTCAGAGCTCCTACATGTCAAGCCTTCAGACCTGGGCTAGGAGTGGCCTCAGTGTCCCCATAGTTCTCTGGCCTTGGGCTCTTAATCACACTGCCTGGCTTCCTGGTTCTCTCCAGCAGATCACAGGACTTCCTGGCCTCCATACTTGTATGATCAGTTCCTATAATCTCTCTCATTCTAAAATACACATGCACACACACAGATATATATGGGTCTATATGATATATATTATATGTTATTATATCAATCACCTATTTCTGCATCAATATGGCTAGTACTGATCAATACTAGTAATTGATCAATACTAGTAATATTGATCAATACTAGTAGTAGCAGTACTTCCTCTTTCCCTTCTTCCTCCATCTTCCTCTTCTTCATTTTCTATTGCTTCTGTTTCTCTAGAGAATCCGGACTAATACAACATACAAATGATTGTACTATTTGTATTAACTTTACTACATAATAGTATTATCAGAAAAAATAACAAGGAGGCCCTGCTTTAGACTCCTCAGTCAGGGACCACTTCTCTGAGGAGGGACTATTTGCCCTGAGATCCGAAAATCAATGAGCAATCCAGTTAAGGAATAGAATGTGCAAAGATGGGAAGAGCTGAGAGTGTTCCAGAAACTGGAGGAAGAAGCATTCAGTATACTCTACTATTAAAATTTGGGTTTTGATCAGAGCATGAATGCATGGCAGGACTCTTCCTATCATAGGACTTTTAACCCTGCTGTTCTTTGTGCTTGGGACACTCTTGCTTACATGGCCATGTGGTTAGTTCTTTCTGTTGTTTAAATCTCTGATTAGTTCTCACCTTTTCCAAGAGGTCTCCTCTGAGCACACTCTCTCTCCCTTATCCAGCTTCATCTGTATGTGACTTTCACTAAGTTTTGTTTGGTTACTTCTTGATGAGCTTTTCTCCCCACTAGAATGGAAGCACCACAAATATGCATACTGTACAAACAACAGACACTCAATAAATGTTTTGTAAATTCATGGATGATGAATGATAGGCTGTAGATTTTTTAGGAAATGTAGCTACATTACAATCAAGTAGCCACAGAACCAAGGCTGAAAGGAAGAGGGGGCATGTTAGGGATCTATGCCGAGACGTTGCTAAAGAGGTAGGAAGATGTGTAATGAAAGCATTTGTTATGTGAACATAAAGGCTAGTACTAGAGTTCCTGGTTCTCAAGCAGACCAACGTTTCTACTGTTTGCATTATGAGTTTATAGAACAATTCCTGTTGCCTTTGTGATAAATAAATACAGACAGATTTCTGTAACAAGAGTTCTTAATAATTAAGCTGCTACCAAGTGCTCAGTGAACTCAGGGCACTCTACAATAAATGCTCTGAAGTGAAAAGCTCCTACCTGCAAACACACATCCTTTCCTTGACATGCTCTTCAAGGAATCCTGTCTGGTGGTTTTATATCCAGTAGTCACAAAGAGATGAGGAAAGTGACCTGAACTTAAGTTATTCATAGCCTTGAATATCAGTCATTCATGAATTCCTTTCTGTCTTTTTTACCTTGATATTACAGTTGCTGTTCATAAAACAAAACATTTTCATGATCAAATTCCAAATAAAACAACAGGACCAATTGGAAGGTAGAATGTTCACTTGGTAAATGCTTAGATGTTGGGAGTGAAGAAAAGAAAGGAATTGAAATTGGGATGACACTTGATTTATGGCTTAAGTGACAGGTGGAGTTTTTTTTAATTAATCAGGCAGTATCATTAGTTGCTATCTATCTATTATCTATTTACTAAAGGTACACTTATGGGTATAGGCATAGGCCTAGATATAGATCTGTTATAGGGGTTGATATTATACAGTGTAGGGCCAGCAGTGTATGCATGACTGTTTCTTTTGTATCTGCAGGGCAGGCAGTCAAGAATAGAAGATGAACATGCTGTGGGAATGCAAGATAAAAGGGGGCTTGCAAGCTAAGTGTAATCATGCCTATGGAGGGACTCGGGGATTGTGTTGAGCCAGAAAATGTCATTACTGTAGGAATGGAAAGAGGGCAGGATGGTACTGTGGAGAATGAGAAAGAGAAATCAGAGGGGGTAGAGGAAAACTGATGGGGGGAGTCCATACATAGTAATGAGAATGCTCATAGTCAGGTGTGAGCTTGAATTTAATGCCTGGTACCTATGGCACTGACTAATCAAAGTGCAAACTGGACTGCCAGGAGGTTCTGATGGTCCTGATGGAAGGTCAGCATACCACTACATGATGGTGATGGTGGACATGAGTGGGCAATGGCTTGGGGAAACAGTTGTTCACCATATAGTATGGGAGTTACTGACATCTTGACAACTACAATGCTGTCTTGGTGAAAACTAGCTGTATATTAGTCCTACTTGTAGCTAACATTGACTGAATGAATACTATGGGCTAGGCACTCAGCTAGGCACCATGAGTCTATGAGAGGCTGATGCTATCTGGGGTGTTTTGCCCCTGGCCAATGGGCTCTGGGTAGAGGCAGAAACTCAGTCCCTGGCAGAGTAAATTGCCAGATCCATCATCAGAAACATCTGCTACTTTGACATGCATCACTTTTACAGGAGGATCTATTTGGGGGCGGTTTTATAGACCCTGCTCCACGTGGGAGAGAACATTTAAACATGTAGCAGCTGTTAATGAGTGCCATGCTGCTAATGAGGACAGTCTGGAGAGGAGCAGCTGCCCCACACAGTGGTGGTTTGAAATGACAAAGGCAGCACCATCTGATGGTTGTATCCTGGAGGCTGTCTCTGTGGGACAAATTCAGAACTAATAGGCTCTGCCAAGACTTATGGAGCAATGAACTTGGAAGTTCTTGATTTCAACGATCAGATGTGATCAAACACAAGTCAATTTCCAAGGTATCATTCTGCCTGGCTGTTTATGGCTATACGTTTGCAGACACTGCCTGAATGGACTACATGTTACATATTTCTTGATGATGGGGAAATATTTTGAGAAAGATGGAGTTACGTGATTTTGCCATGTGAACATCATGAAGATGTATATAGCTGCTGGCATTAAACACGAAGACTTCTTGGTGGCTACGGTGTGGCGAGACAGCAGGAATTTTGGGATCACCATCATATATGCCATCTGTCACTGACCCAAATGTCCCTATATGGCCTCTGCCTGTGCCTGTGCTCAGACACCTGTGAGCCAATCAGCCTCACTTGCCACAAAGGTGTCTATAACCTGGGCCACTGGCAGCATGAGCCTTTGACCTTTCAGGGCTGGGGAGAGAGGATAGGGCAGTTCACTGGCCTCTGGTTTTGGTCAGTAGGGAGTAGCACAAACATATTCTTTAGGAAGAGGGGGTCAGTGAGCAACATTTTGCTTCATTGGGCATGTTGTTTGACTGTATATTTTTCCTCTGCGTCTTCATTTCCAATATACTATCTTTATACACACACACACACACACACACACACAAATATATATTAGCAAATGGTGATAAATTAAATTCAGAGTTGCAAACTTTCAAAAAGCTGAGTCATCATTGCAAAGACTAGACTTTGTAATATGGTTCCCAATCACAGTCTTCTTAGTCATTTGGTATAAAATATGAATTTCTGAGACTGAAATGAGAAGGGAATTATAGACAGGAGGAAAGATACAAGGGAAAGTGTGGAAACTTCTGTGTTCTAATTTGGGAAGAGTGGCAGGGAACAGTATGGAGGGGATGGCGGAGTCAACTGGGGAGAGTGAAGAATAAGCAAAACTTCCATTTCTTAAATTTTAACTGCTTAAAAAAAGGCTGATAGCTACTATTTCAAACTCCCAATATCATACACTTTATATTGTTGGTTAATAATGGGGTTTAGGCAAGGCAAGGAAAAAAACATTAATTCATTTTATGTTTAATTATATCTGAAAATACGAATAATAGTTTCAAATTTCCAACTATTAGAACCTCCTACACTAGATATGTTTATGACTTTTCATGAGTAGGTTTCACAGTTCTTGATGTTAAAAAACAAATATTAAAAGTTCACGTTTCAGATGGGTAAAAACAGGCATGTCAAAATAATTTGACAGATGCAGTCCTTATCTCTTTCTATAGATGGCAGCTGAGAAATTTGTCACTTAAGTGGAGCATAATCTGGTTTAGTTTTACTGAAGACCTTGTCTCAATCTGATTTGTAAGCAAATATTCTTTAAGTACCTGGGTTGTAAATAATCTTTATCCTCCAGCTTCGCTTATCAGTCAGGAAAAGCAATTTACAGCATAATGCTTGAATAAACAAATGTACTTTTAGGTCCAGTTAATTTCCTTCAGTTTCTCTTTAATTACAAAGCTGATTCTTTTCATAAAAGGTAGTTTACTTTTCATCTTAAATTTTTCTTTCTCAAAGAGGTGGCTTAGATGATTTTGTTTTTACAGTCTAATGTACTTCCCCATACCCAAATGGGAGATGATCTTCCTTAAAGCCAGAATCCCACAAAACCCTGCTCTGGTTGGACCTCTTACTGTCCTCTTAGCCCTAATCTGTGCCTCCTGCACTCCAGTCCCTCTGAGCATGTTTTACTTCCAAGCACCATGCTCTTCCCCATTCCTGCATGTGGCTACATGCGATTTCCTCTGCCTGAAACATTCTTCTCTGCTGCTGCCTTCACTACCTAATTCTAGTCAACTTCTGTTTCAGATGAAATTTGGGGAAGGAATGGCTCCTGACCATGATGCAGTCTCATGCATGGCATCCTCCAGGAACCCCGTGTTTCTATCTCAGCATTCTTTCTTCCTTGTAGTCATCTTGATACAAGGTAGTGACACAGTTAAAAACTGTATTGGCACCAAAATACCCTGGCCCCTAGTGGGTGGAGTCTGCAAGAAGGACCCCTTGTGAGAGAAAATGAGAAGTGGGAAGAGTCCAGAACCAGGCAAGGATGCCCACTCTCTCCACTCTTTTTCAACATAGTTCTGGAAGTCCTAGCTAGGGCAATAAGACAAGAGAAAGATATAAAAGGAATCCGAATAGGGAACGAAGAAATAAAGTTATCATTATACGCGGATGATATGATTCTCTATGTAGAGAACCCAGAAAAATCAACAGAAAAACTGATTGAAATAATAAACCGATTTGGTAAGGTAGCTGGATACAAAAT
>PVHY01002391.1:0-95966 GCA_004024945.1 Uropsilus gracilis | reverse complement strand
CACCCCATTTACCATTGCACCAAAGAAAATCAAATACTTGGGAATTAACCTAACAAAAGACGTAAAAGACCTATACAAAGAAAACTATAAAACATTCTTAAAAGAAATAGAAGATGATGTAAAAAAATGGAAAGACATTCCCTGTACATGGATCGGAAAAATCAATATTATCAAAATGGCTATACTACCAAAGGCCATCTATAGATTCAATGCAATTCCAATAAAGATCCCAATGACATATTTTAAAGAGATAGAACAAAAATTACTGAAATTCATATGGAACAACAAAAGACCCTGAATAGCCAAAACCCTTTTGACAAACAGAAGAGAGAACGGAGGTATTACTATTCCAGACTTCAAACTATACTACAAAGCCATAATACTTAAAACAGCATGGTACTGGTACAAAAACAGACAAACAGACCAATGGATCAGAATTGAATATCCAGAAATAAAACCACACATATACAGTCAATTAATTTTTGACAAAGGGGCAAAAACATACCCTGGAACAAGGATAGCCTCTTCAGTAAATGGTGCTGGGAAAACTGGATCAAAACTTGTAAAAAAATGGACCAGGATAACACCCTCATACCCTGTACAAAATTAACTCAAAATGGATAAGGGGCCTGGAAGTGAGACCTGCAACCATAAAATATATAGAAGAAAACCTGGGCAAAACCCTTCATGAATTTCACCTCAGAAATCCATTTGGGGAAACAACTATGGCCGGCAAAAAAAATGAAGGGAAGCATAAACAGCTGGGACTATATAAAACTAAAAAGTTTCTGTTCAGCAAAAGAGACAATAAGCAAAACAAAAAGAAACCCAACCAACTGGGAGAAAATTTTTGCCCTGCAGACAAGTGACAAGGGTCTGATAACATAGATCCACAAAGAGCTCCTACAGCTCACCAAAAACAAAGCAAAAAACCCAATCAAAAAATGGGGAGAAGAACTAAAAAGACACTTCACCAAAGAGGAGATACAGATGGCTAAGAGACATGAAAAAATGCTCCACCTCACTAATAATCAGGGAAATGCAAATTAAAACCACACTGAGATACCATCTTACACCTGTAAGAATGGCCCACATAAATAAAACAGACAACAAATGTTGGCACGGATGTGGAGAAAAAGGAACTCTCTTACACTGCTGGTGGGAGTGCAAACTGGTCCAGCCACTATAGAAGACTGTATAGAGGACCCTCAAACAACTGAAAGTGGACTTACCATTCGACCCAGCAATCCCACTACTAGGAATCTACCCAGAGAACATGAAGACATTAATTCAAAAGGACACCTGTATGCGAATGTTCATTGCAACCCTGTTTACAGTTGCAAAGAATTGGAAACAAACCAAATGCCCCCAAACAGATGATTGGCTAAAAAAATGTGGTACATATACATGATGGAATACTACGCATCCATCAAGGAGGATAAACACATGTCATTCGCAGTAACCTGGATCTAACTAGAAAGACTCATACTAGCAGAAATAAGTCAAAAAGAAAAAGAAAAGTACAGTATGGTCTCACTTATATGAGGGATATAGGGAAAATCAAACAAACAAATAAGAAAAAATGAAAACAGCCAATGGGACTGAACCATGGAGAGAGAGAGGACGAGGGGTAAGAAGGCAGGGGAGGTGAAGAGCACAAAAGATCAGGATAGTTAACAAATGTTAGTAATGTGGGAAAGCCCTGGGGTAAAAAAAACAAAAAATCAAAACAAAACAAAAAAGCCATACACACACTTAACCATTATCGGAAGAGAACAACAGGCCAAACAACCAACAACTAAACTTCAACATAACCAAACAACAATTTGCAGAAAAATGGGAGGAGTGACTATAGGGGGGATAAAAAGGGGGGATATGGAGGGAGGAGGAAGGGGGATACAGAGGAGGGATATGGAGGGAGGAGGAGGGATCAATTAATGCACAATTGTGACAAATCAATAAAATGTATTAAAAAAAAATAAAGATCCAGGGAAGCTGGGCGTGGTGGCTCGCGCCTGTCATCCCAGCTATCTGGGAGGCTGAGGCTAAGGATCACTTGAGTTCACGGGTTCAAGACAACCTTTGGCAACACAGAGAGACCTAGTCTCTAAAAAATAAAAAAAAAAAGTTTCAAAGATGTGTTGTTAAAAAAAAAAAAGAAGTGGGAAGAGAGTGTGTATATAAAAGAAGGAGCAAGAAAAAGGGAAAAAAGTGACAAGAATGGTGGACTGAGAGAACAGGCCTGGCCAGGGTAAGCCCCCTGGAAGAGTGAGCTGGAGGTGGCAAGGAGCCATGGAGACCGGTAGAAGAGTAGCTGGTGTGGAGAGTGTGGCCCTGTAGCAAGGTGGCATAGTGAGCTGGTACCTGGAGATGGCCAGGGATTTGGAAAGCTGATTTGTGCGTCAGCAGTTGTGGAAGAAATCTGAAGAACCTTGGAGAAGCAGAGCAGCTTGGAACGCTGGGAAGAGAAGAAGCAAAGAGAAGATGCCAGAGAAAGACTGGAATTTGCAGAGTGCCTGCCTTAGTTTTGGAGGGGCAAAGGGGCTCCATCTTGGATATATGTCTTTGAGAATTTTGGGACTGAAAATGGTGACTGGGGTAAGATAACTGGTTATTTGTGGCTTTGAGGACTTTTCATTTTCCCTGTTGAATTCCCTAGTTAATAAAACCCTGTTGCTAAAGTGGCAACTGCTACAAGCAGGTAAGACAGATCTAGTAAGAAAGCTGGGTGGCAGAAGCTGCATTTTAAGAGATTTTTTTTTTAACCTGTGGCTTGTTGGTTGGTGGCTTTTGCCCCTTTCAACCTGATATTGATCTACTTATTGCTGTCAACTTATTTAAGACCTGTCTTTTCTGTTAGACTGTAAATTCACTGGGACAAGGGACCACTTCTGTTTATTTACTACTGTACCTCCACAATGTATGCACAATGATTAGAACAGCTTAGTTAGTATGTTATCAGAGAAAGGGCTAAACCAGAATTCTTTACTGAAGCATTTAAATGCATTAAAGTAAAGAAACACATTGCAATATGAACACTACAGACTTGAAAAATATTTACAAGCTAAGGCTTGATTTAATAAACTCTAGACACTTGTCAGTAGCCTTTTCATTGTTTCTTAGCTGCTATTCATCTTGAAAACATTTCTTACTGATTTATCATGGAATCATTATCCTAAAGTTAGCATCCTTAGGATGACATTTTCTCTGTAACTTCAGATCAATGATTTCAAGATAGTTTGACAACAGATGTCCTTTCTTCTTAGAGCTGTTGGTGGCATTCTCTGTCTCAGTCATAAGTAGTTTATTGCCACCTCAGGAATTCAAATCAGATAGAGTGGCCTTAGCTACCTTCCTATCCTCCAGCAAGGCATACCTTCACTATGGAATGAAATACATCTGCAAAGCAGTCTTTTTCAATTACTAGGAAGCAATCTTTTCTTGCAGCTAGACTTTGAGAAGCAAAGTGAAATGATTTCTTCCTCATTTTGTCTTAGCTGGGTACTCTTTGGATACCATGATGCCAGTCACTCCTGTCTTTTCTGAGAGGTATTTAGCTTCTTCCCTCAAAGAACTTTCCATCTGGTTGTGCACAAAAAGATGAAAGTAGTTGTGCATAGGGTATGCTCAGGGATTTGTGAAGATCATATTGTATGGGCATCCAGGAGTTGGGGCAATTTCTAAAGTGCTGTGTCAATGTCTGAAGAAGGCTTTGAAGCTTGAAGATAGGCCTCCCCAAGATGCTCAGGACAGATTTTTCAAAACCGGTCTCTTTGACATGTGGATTATTTTAAACTGAGATCAATCAAGGCCCTGCAGATGCATAAGACTTTTATCATCCCTTTACCTAGAAGAATGAGAAAGGGGGTATCCTCCAGAATTAGAATTTTTACCAGAAATAACCTTCCTATAAGAGAAGATTCTCTGTCTCGCAGAACACATATCTAATTATAGGGCATCTGGTCTTCCTCTTATGAATCACCTTCTCCTTGTCATATGAATTTCTGTTCTCCTGGAAGCCCCAGGCCTCAATCCCATTCTTTAGCTCATGACAAATACCCCACGTTTTGCCCCATTATCTTCAGAACGCACATCCATGTGGCTTCTATATGTAATAAATTTGTTTCTTTCTCCTACTCTTCTCATCTGATGGTAATTTGAATGCTCAGTCAGCTTGAGAAGACCTCAGAAGGGAACAGGGAAATGTTCTCTCTGTCCCTACAAGCTCTTGCCCCATATTTTTGCAGGATTAACTCTCTTTTCATAATGTTTCCGATCTAAAATCACCTCCCCCCAAAGGCCTTTCCTGCCCACTTTGTCTAAAACAAATGCACACCCTGTACCACTTATCTATCTCTTCATTATGTTTTATTGTCCTTCTTTCCCATTGGAATATAAGTTCCCAGAATAGGAGGGGTTTGTCCTGATCTCCACTAGGTCCCACCTACAGCGCTGTTAGCACAGAGAAGCAACTGATGTTGAATCAATAGAGGTGGGTGAAGACATACTCTGGGACAAAGGAAATTCAGATGGTGGAAATAGCCTGAGTAAGGAAGTGAGATTGGCTCAACACCGGACTGTTTGATAGGCAGGAGCGCCTCATTTGAGTGAATGATGGGAGAGTGGGCTGGTGGTTTATGAGATAGGATGGGGTTGCATCACAGAAAGCCAACTGTGGAATTGCAATCATTGAGGGCTGTGTGCATTGGGACCTGCTTCAGGACATATTATTAAGACTGAAAAGGTGGGGAGATGTCACGTAGAAGCCATCATTAGGATTTGTAAGTGACTGGAGTGGGGGAGAAGAAATCTAAAGAGGCCTTGCTCTTGAGACCCCAAGAATGGTTGGTGTTTATCCCAAAGTAAATGGTCAGGCAGAAATTGACTTTGGAGACAGGTGGGTACTCAATTGGAGCTAGGAGGAGGGTAAGGGAGAGGCAGGACATTCAGATGTGATGCTGCACAGTCATGGGGAGCTGCTGGTTCCCACTACACTTTTGCAATGCTCCCTACATTCACAGTATTCACTGACTAGCCTGTGCCCTATCTTTTCCCAGTTTCATTTTATTTAAAGTCCTTTTCTTTTGTCCCTGTTCAAACACTTCTCCTCTTCTGATAAGGAGCTTTCAGGCCTAACCAAGTGCTGATAGTCAGCCTGCCATGCCTTGTTCCTACCCTTATAACCACTGTTCATCTCCCAGATCTTCATCTCCTCCACAAAGTGCCAACCTCCCAGAGAAACAGATGTTTCTTGCCCTTACCTCTTTCATGATAAAGGCCAGTGTTGATTTAGACAGACAGATATTTTATTCTGAGAACCAGATGAAAGGGTAGGTGTGGAAAAGCTCAAGTTGCTTTTAGATCCTCCCCTTTACCTCCATGCCTACGTCCTGTTATCCTCTTCCTTCCTCTACAGCTGTCTGCTCAGCTCTTCTGTTCTTCCCAGTAGATTTCCCCTCCCACCTCCTTGCTATTAGCATCTTTGGTTGGAGAATGGTCTGATGGGAAAAGATGGTTTTCAGGGTTAGAGACCTCGGATTATATCTTGGATCTGTTACCATCAACTGAGTGATCTTGCACAACTAATCTCTCTGAGCTCCACTACTTAATCTTCCAAATGGAGAGGGATGGATGTGAGCACTGATCAAGTTTCAGCCAATGATCTGCACCTCTGAGTGCCCAGGGGAATATCACAGAAAACCAGTTTCTCTTGTGTACTTCCTTTTCCTGGGATATGATTTGGCTGAGTGTCACCTCACCTGTGGTAAGGTGATAACTGCTGACAAAACTGAAATTCCTTTACTGCAAAGAAAAGAATAGGAGTGAGGTTTTAGGTATGAGCAAGTGTCTCTAAAATGCCTGAGAGCTGGACAATGGAAGACTCTAGCCTGGGGCTGGGGAATTTACACTATAAATGGTCTGCCCAAGGATTCATTTGCTTCTGAGTAGCTGAGAACTACTCATTTAGTACCTTGAAGGAGATAATTTAGCTGAAGCCTCAGAATAAATCAAACAAATACATAAAAGTAATGTGAGCAAAAATGACAGACGTTAGGAATCTGGGGGTGTAGAAATTTGAGCAGACATCCTTACACATCCAGCTGAGACCAAGTAGCTTAGAATTCTTCTTTTAAGGATCCATGTAGATCACTTAGGTTCCTCTCATTTCATACCCTGATTGTGGCACGCCTATGACTGTGGTCTTAGCTGACACTGTGAACCCTGTCCAGGTTGACTAACCCTGGTGGAGGCAGGAACTTCCCTAAGTCATCACCAGGAGACTGGTCCTGGACCTCCACACATGGGTGGAGGGTACCTTTTGATCCATAACCTTCCCATCTTCTAAGCTCTTTGCACCTTTCTCTCTTCCTCCATTTCTCCATCTAAATCACACATGTGCAATCATGTACACACATATAAATAAACATACCCACACGTGCGTACTCTTGCACATGACCTGACCCTGTCATTCCTGGGGTTCAAAGCCTCCACAATTCAGTGAGACCAATGCTTGGCACAGAGTAGGTGTCTGATAAATATTATTTCTCTTCCCAACCCCTTTCTATCTTCCAGCTGCTTCATTCTAGTGCAAAACTGTCCGGAAAGGTGGGAGGGAGTTAGAGAGGCAATACATTATTACTAAATTCCAAAATCTGATCAGTGTATAGGGATGGTTGCTGGCTTTCCATGCCTGCATACCAATGAAGCTGCGACTGGAACAGAATAGTTTGTGCCCATAAACCATGACCTTCATTATCCATGGAGGCGGCCAGCAGTGGCGGTCCCTGAAGAAATCTTTCCCATCCCAATTGCAAGGATGGCAGAGGCGACAAGACCATGCCATTTGTCTCAGCTGCACTAACAAATGCTTTCTATAGTGTTGTGCAAAAATACATTCTTCCTCTATTCTTTCTGGCTGGGATGGGCTTTTTTTCCAATTAAAAATTAAAATAGCTGCTGAATTTATATTCATTTCTTGGGACCGCAATTCACGCTCCATTTCTCATAAGCAGCCTGCATTATCGTGGAGCTCATCTGCTTATATCACCTCTTGAAAACAGGCACTTAAATCTCTGCTTGGTTAAAAATGGTTCCCTGATGTCAGAGTACCAGAGGATAGTGACTCATGGAGTAACATAGCGTATGGGTGACATGAGGCCATTCTTTCCCTTCCTGGGAAAGAATTGCCACCACCCCCAACCCCTCCCAGAACCACCCCTATGGGTCATCTTGCCTCATCCTGAGTGACTTCATGGTTGGGAGTCTCAGAGGAGGCAGCTTTAGCTCAGAAATGTCTTTATTAGCAGTTGTTACCCCTGTAACTTTCACTCCTTGTTCCCAGCTCTGCCCTTTGAGCTACCCTGCTCAAATTCTTTATAACTTCTTTGGCTATGTGAAATCATTCACTTATCCTCTGTTATGGGTTGAGTTGTGTCACCCAAAGATTTACATTGAAGTCCTAATCCCCAGTGCTTTTTATGGACTTCACTTAGAAATAGGGTCATTGTCAGTGTGACAAATTAAAATGAGGTCATACTGGAATAAGGTAGGACCTTACTGAAATGTGACCAGTGCCCTTCTAAGAAGACACACTGTCCCATGCAGAGAGAACACAAAAAAAGGTGGAGGTGGAGGCAGGAATGATACTTCCACAAGCCAAGGGCTGCAAAGGGGTACTCAGAAACTGGCAAAGCTAGGATGTCGCCATCTCTCAGATGCTGCACAGGGACTGTGACCTTACAAAGTTCTTGAGTTTGGACTTTCAGTTCAATACATCAAGAGATTGAATTTTTGTTGTTTTAAGCTACTTTGTGGTATTTTGTTAAGGCCATACCAGGGAGCCCATATATTTTTTAAGACTTCTCTAGTCTCAATTTCTTCAGTTGTTTCTCATCTGATATAATCCCCACAATTTCTTTGATTTCTCTCCTTTGAGCCGATTTAATGGACCAAGCTGATTACTCTAGATGTGGACTGAGTAGCCACCTTTCCCTGGGACCATCACCTTCCTCATTTCTGGACTCTGAACCTCAGAGTGCAACTACTTTTTTAGGTAGCTTTTTCTTATCTTAAATTCCTACTGCATTCATGGTCAGCTAGGACCCTGCTTTTCCAAGAGCACTGCTGCTAAGTCATGTCTCTTCACTCATATGACAGTTTTGCTAAACTCTCTTATCAAAATACTGATCAATGCTCTTCAGATATTTTGAATCACGAATCGATTCACCAATGCATTTAAAATTTTTCCCTACTCCATTCTTATTTTATCTATTTTTCCCCCAGCAATCCCTTTATGTATTCATTGAATTATTAACCATGGTAGAGTGAGGACAGAGAACTCTGGCATATCATCAGAGACTTTCTGCAGACTTCCTGGGAATCCATGCATCTCACTCAATAAATGTTTACTGAGTTCTTAGTATGTGCAAGACATTATTCTAGGCACTGAGTATTTGGTGATGAATTAGATGAATTTTGGTCCTCATGGATCTTAAATTGTCATATTAGTCAACTTTTGGGATACACCTGATCAATAGTGGAATGTGCATGTGTACCTGGGTTCCGGCAGTTCCTGCATGTATGTATTTATATGTATGCATGTATTTGTTTGTTTATGGATATATGTAAGTTTTAGCAAGTGTCAGTTTAGCAAGTGCCAATTTTAAGTCTTCTAAACAAGGGACCTGGCAAAAAAACTTCCTGAATAAGTTTATTCTTTCCAATTATATACAGGTTCTTTGTTCTTGTTTTCTCTGTGATCAGGTATAGCTCTCAAGGAGTTTCTATCTCATCTTGCCATTTTTCTTCTTTTTTTTTAACCTGATAGAAGTCAGAACAGCTTAGGACTTAGATGGAACAGAGCTCCAAAAAGGCAAGTGGAATCAGGGATTTGGAGTGAGTTAATGGCCCTCTGGATACGGTGGTCATGAAGCAAGATCATTCAGGAGTCTGTGCAATGGACCCAGTCAGACTGGGAGAGAAAGCAAAATCACTGTCAGTGAGAAAAAACTGAAAGATGGACTTGCAGAAGGGAAGGCTTGAAAGAAGTGAAACATGTCAATAAATATTTACTCAGACACATTTCTCTCCCAAGTATCTGAACAGTTACAAAAAGATTGACTGTAAGCATCTAATATACTCAGATGAGTCTATGCTCAGATGACTGTGAGGTCTCCACAGCAGCCTTACCGTCAAGCCCCTGACTCTCATGGTGGCGTGGCTGTTGCTGGCTCGTTGCTGCCTCATTGCTGCTCTTTTCCATAGCATCCATACATCTCTTTACCAATTGTTCCCCCTTTTCTTCTTGTTCCCAGCTGACTGGTTATCTTTGCATTTTCCTATTTAGATTCTGGACCCTCCTAAATAAATTACCACTAATCTTATTCTCCTCCTGCTGCGTTGGTCAATGACTGGGTTCACCTTGACCTAGGTACCCTCTCTTGTCCATTTGGTTGGCTGCCTCCCTTGTTCAAGGGCCAGCACAGGTCCTCTCCTTTCAGCAGGGACTTGTGGGTGGGGTAATTTCCCTCTACAGAAAGGTTGGGTGTGGTGTTTATTGTGATTGTCACGTAGTTCACCAAGTCTCACTGATTCTGTTTCCCAAGCATTTTTCCTCTCCAGCGTCTCTATTTTTAGGTTTTACCTCTGTCTTACCATTATTTGGACTGACTAGCCAGAAGATATTTTGTGGTTTTCTTGCTTCATTTTTCATATTGCTGTCACTATCATCACTATGATCTTCGAAGAAAACACATATGATACTTTTACTCCTCTGCCCAAAATCTTTCAAAAAGTCTATCATTTTTAAAGGAAAAATTCCGGCTTCCTTTGCTTTCCCATTTTATCTCCCATTATGAGTTCTCTAGATTTATCTCTCTATCCCTCCTTTGCTTTTTTAGGGCTCCAACAAGAATAGAATGTTATTTTATTTCTCCAAGTCTTTGTAATATTTTCTCTTTCCTTGAGTGCCAGGAAAACTCTTATTCATGGTCAAAACACATTGGAGGCATTCTCCTGGAATCTGGGAAACCTACTTGGCAACCACCCCTGCTTTTACCTCAGAGCTAATCACTTTCTCCTCTGTGCCTTGTACACGATTCTGTTGTTGTACTTATCATGCTGTATTAGAATTTCTTTTAAAACATTTCTTTCTCTCTTACTAATTTGCATGCATCCTCAAAACAGGAGCTATTTGTTTTGTACATTTGCATCTTCAGCATTCACCTCCAGTGTCTCAATAAATGTTTGTTGAATAAATGAATGAATGAGCATAAGATTGAGAAGATAAAGTAACCTATTATATGCCAGGCACCAGGATAAGTGCTTTACATACACTGCTCATTTAATTCTCACTACTGGAAGATAAGGACAAGTTCTCCTCAGGGAGATCAAGTATATTTCCCAAGGTCTTATTAACTCCCAAGCAGCTAATAAGAGGTGGAATTGGGATTTGAACCCAGATTTGTCTTGCTATTTTATTTTCCTTGCTCTTTTCACTGCATTAGCAGAAGAAGAAAGTTCTAGAGATACAGGCTAGTGAAATAAAGGAATTTTTTTTAAAGACTTGGAGCTATCCAAAGTGGAAACAGACCACCCCAGAGTTCCATGTCTACAGAATGGGAGATAGGCCCTGGGATACTAAAAATGTATAGCTTTGAAAATGTTATGAAATACGGTTACTATACAATATAAAATGAACACATGCCAAAGATTTTATGATAATTGTTATTTAATGTGGGAACCAGTAAGATATTTGAACTGGCTCCAAGAGCATTTAATAAGCTAGACAGCTACAGGAAATGTTAGGAGGAGGAGGTTACTGGTTTGCATCAAAACTGCTTACTGTCCAAAGGGTCATAAATGTAAACTTTGGGTTATCTTTCCCACCAGATAGAAACTATTTGCATTACTGATAGTCAAATTAAGCAAACTAATATATAACTTTAGCAAATTTGAGACTTTAAATCAATAGCAAATAATGAATTGAACTAAACAAAAACTCCTAGATATTTCTTCCATGTTCTTTACTGCTCTATGTAATTAAAAAGGTATGCACCCAACTTGGGACCTTATTTTCAAGTTTTGGATAATCGTTCTGATTGCTATGCTACTCACTTAGCTCCAGGGCCTCCTCCAGGTCTCCAGCAAGGATCTGGCTAAAAGGTATGGGTATAGGGTTGAAGATTGTCAGTGAATGAGTCCTTTCTCATGACAAGGCAGGACTGGTTCCACCAAGTCCCTAGGGAGACTCAAAAGAGAGAAGAGTGGGCCTTGACCATAAGGGCTCAAGTGAGGCAGGCTGGGACTGCAACAATCAGTCTTTATTAGAGCACCTCAGCTGGTGAGAGGCCTACCTCACAGCCTTGCCCATATCTTTTCTTATTTTTTTTAATGAAAATATCCATATACATGTAAAAATAATTTCTGAGCTCTCTCCCCCCAACCCCTTTTTTTAAGCTAGAAGACATTAAAGCAAAATTTGACATACATCAGTAAGCTTCTACATCAATTTGTACTGGCCCCCCAGGAAAAGAAAGAGGGTTAACATTTTTTATGTAATCGTGCCATTATCACAATTAATACTATTATTTTTTTTTGCTAAATTACTAGTGTCACCCAATTCATAGTCAAATATTCAAATTTCTCTGACTACCTCAAATGTGGCTATAATAATAGCCACACTATATTGCTCTGCCACTAACGTTTATTGCTTACCCAACCCAGGCCTGGTTTTGTACTAGGTACTAGGCCCACATTGAAGAATGCTGTGGACGGGGTCCTGCCATGGAGTGGTGGTAGTGGTGATGTTTTCATGACTCAGAGAGTGTGAAGCCTAAGGGACAAACCCAACTGGGCTTGGCTTGCAAAACTCCTTGGGTCTGAGTGACTCCCCTGGTAGTTGTGTCTTCAAAGTCTGTTAAAATAATCAAGACTGGTTGCTAGTTCCATTTGGGTGGAGGCATCTGTTACAAGCTCAGGCTGCAGTCTATAAGAGGTAAAGCAGTTAGCTGTAGAGGACCCTGGCTGAGGATGACAGCATCACTTGAGAGGAAAGGACCTTGGGGGTGGGAGGGTCCTGGAGCACCCCTTTTACTTTAGGAAGGTCAGAGGAGGAGAAGAAAACATCAGAAGAAGAGCAGAGCTTGAGGACTCCCAAGGAATGGCCTATGGAGTATAGGGCAGCAGAGAGCTGACACTATAACATGAAGAGGACCAATTATATTTTAACATTTTTTGATCCATGATATAGCCCTTACTTTCTCTGTTTCATCTTGCTATGTTGATTTCATGGTCTAGTCTGTGAAAATCCTTTGAATTTTATCTGACCCTCTCATCCCAGTTTCCTGTCATCTGTCTGTGATAATTATGCCTCTGAATCCTCATTAAAGCCTGTGATGAAAATGATGACAAGAATAAGACAGAGAATGAATCTCAGATTATTACCTGGAGAAATTCCTTTAGGTTGACAGTAAACTTTTAACCTGGACATCACAAATTGGCATCCATAGATTATACTGATCCCAGAGTTTGTTTCATTATACATGCATATGGTGCTTGCCTTTTAATAGGAATATACTTGTTGCATTTAAAAATGACAAATCCAGATGTTTGCTATCTTTGAAAAGTCAGGGTAACTGGCCCAACTCCCTGCAAGGACACAGTACTCTCTAGTGGGGTGAGTGCTTCCCCCTTTAAACTGATTATGCCCTTTTCTGTTTCCCAGAGTCTTTACTGCTCCTTCCACTCATATGTAGGCATTTAACTCTAATTCCCATGACCCTGCTTGCTCCATTAAATGATACTTCTTGGTTCATGTCCTACCAACCATGAACCTGCTGCAATCATTCTCCACTCTATCCCATCACCTGCTGTGCATAACCCCAAAAGACACCCTGTCAAGATCTTCTGGAAGTTTGGACACATGTTCTGTATTTCATTTCCCTGGTCTGCAGATCTGAAAACCCATGAAAAATGGAAAAGATGTGAATTGACATGCCTGTCCTTGGTAAGCCCTCCCTGTCTGTTCACTATCTCCTTTGTTTCTAAGTGTTTAGGAACTGATATTACTAGGAATAAATGCAGCTTGGGGCTTGGGGTTGCAGGCAAACTGCTGTCCCAAGTTGGTTCTCGGTGTGGAGAAACAAGTAAGGATTTTAGGTGTAAAAGAAACAAACCAACATTTGCTTCTGGCTCAGATGCTTATGAAATGAGTGTCTTTGGGAAAGACCTTCCTCTCTTTAGATGTCAGTCTCACCCACAAACTGGACTTGTTAATTGAAGTCTTAAACCATGAATGAAGTAAAGCATTCTTAGTTAAAAAGAGATAGGGGTGGGAAAGGATATAATTCCTGGGGGTGTAACAAACTGCCTGAAAGTCTCATCTCATCTATGGGTAAACCTGATCAGTTTTGCCCTATGTGACGATAGTACCATCACAGAATACCAGAACCAGAAGTGAACATTGACATCACCACTAGATCTTCCAGTGTACACATGGGGAAACGGAGGGGAAGTGACTTCTGAAAGATCAAAGTAAAAATTGGTGGCAGAATGGAATACATCATTTTAACCTAGGCCACCTAATTTCCAGTTGAAGATTTTGTCTAATGTGTTAATGTATTTCAAATTTTCTGATCCTGACTCAAAATCCATTTATAGTAATGATTGAGAATACAACCACAAATAGAAAGTGGAATGTTTGAATAAAAACTGTTTGTAACAAAATATTCACAAGACAATACATATTTCTCCATCTGATAAATTCAATTTCTAGTCTACTACACTCTATCCTACCCCTTCCCATTATAGCTGAGTCATTTAAAGGTTAATATTCTGGCTGACACTTGCATTTGTTTTCATGTTGGTCATGAAATCATAGGCCAAATCCTACCTGCTATTCAGTTTTGTTGTTGTTAATAAAGTTTTATTGGTATCCAGCCATGCCCATCCTTTACATATTGTTTATGACTGCTTTTGCACTACAATAGCAGAGTTGCATAGTTACAACAGAGTTGGTATGTCCCACAAAGCCAAACATACTATCTGGCCACTTACAAAGTTTGTAAACCCCTGCCAACATCTTCTCTCATTCATGCCATGCTGAATCATTTAATACCTCTCATGAGTAAAGTGAGGTAATAGATGGAGAGGAAAGAGGTGTTGAGAGCTGAATGTAGGGTACAAGAGAGGACAGATGAGAAAGACTGACACAACTATAGAGGTTGGGGCTGAATGAAAAGTATGCACCATCCAGCAAATTTTAATGACTCTCACAAGTCCTTATAAAGGTTTTAGACAAAGGAAAAAGTGGCTTAGGCAGGTACAATTTAGGATGCATTTTAAAGGAAGGCAAATGGTGAGGGGGTAATAAAATTGATTAATGTATTGGTTTTTGTGAGATAATTGGGGGCAGCTCACAAATGAGTCATTATTTAAGGGAAACATTGGTTTTTGTGAGGTAAGTGGGGGATGCTCACAAATAGATTATCTTTTAAGGGAATGAGGCTTTAGGTAAACTTTCCAGGGAGCTGGCGATGCCTGTCACTCTTTCAGCGACATCCATGCAAATTATTTTGTCTCCAGTATTTTGGGACAGGCAATAGGAGATAAGGTTTGCCTTATCTCTCAGCGTGAATGCCAGACTGGTCTGTGATGGCATGTGACAAAGAGGAAGGGGAGGGAAAGGTGTCTTGTTTCTGAGCTCACAAGTGCTTTCAGAAATTTTACATACAGGGCAAGAGGTGAAACCTGGGATTCTGAGTGCCCTTTGCCAGCCTATCTGTGTCCTGGTGGTATTGTGGTCTTGGCTTCTGCAGTCCCAGTTTTGGGTTCATGGACTCCTGGGGAAGGAACTCAAAGTGAGCTTCTGAATTCATGCTGACACAAGTGACAGGTAGAAGGCAGGGACCTCACCTGGTTTCCAGGCCCAGGTCTTGCATCCAAGGCCCATGGAGACATCTGTCAGTCTTTAACAGGCAGGTCTTGTATTGCATATTTCTGTCACTGCAGGTCTTAGTGGCAATGCTAGGGTTTTCAGTTCCATTGGGTTGTGCTTTGACAGGGACTGGGTTGTTACCAGCCAATCCTTCTGACCTGCTCCCTTGTCAGTGCATGACAAAGAAGAGCTGCATTTTGTATGCAATGAGAGGCCCAGAGCCCTTACTCAGCACCATGGAGATATGAGGATTCCCATGTCACATGAAACATGACAAATGGCATTCCAAGAACCTGTACCATGATTGGTTAATAGGAATAAATGAGAAAGATTTCTTTGCTGTGAATTAGGAACAAATGTTCATATGCCCCTTGTTCAGCTCATAGAGTTAGTGACCCTGACATGGGGGAAGGGGATAGAAAGGGCAGCCTGAGGAAGGTCTTTGGAATGGGCTTCAAATGCCCAAAGGGAGACCTTAGAAAAGAGATAGGAAATGCATTCTGGGTTAAGACAGAACCAAGATCAAGGTGTAAGAGTTTTAGAAAGACAGATTTGTTTTCATAAAAAGAAATGCCATCCAGTGATCTGCACTATTAAATATGTCTGGCAGCCAAGCAACAAGGAGAAGTCAACTAAATGAGCAGACCTTCTAAGGGGGCCTTAAAGACCCTCTTGGGCAGTGGCTTCAGAATTTTAGGCACTAGACTCATCAATTCTTAATGATCTTGGTTAGAGAAATTATAGAAGATTTCCATGGAACTAATTTTTCAAATGCTGTGATTGTATTCTCGATTTTAAAAATATATGGTGTTTTTGCATGAAATAATGGCAGTAACTGATTTATGTATTTTTTTAATTGTCCCTTATTTGGTTGCCAATATTATAAAATCTCCCAAAGAATATTTTTGAAATTGTAATGGCCCATGAAATCCTAGAATCATTGGTGTAATATAACTATCCTGCTCTTCACAGAAAACCCAGCCCATATACTACAGTCAACCAGCTCAGCCTACGGGTACTTCCAAGAATTCTCACATTTAGGGTCTTGAGCCTTGCACCACAGCTGTGTGACTTGCTCACCTGTGATATAATAGAGACATTGTCTTAAAATGCCAGTTTGGGAAATGCCTGGCCACTGAGAATGCTGGGACCTCATCAATAGAGACTGATTGGGATTGATAGGTAGCTAAGTGGTTTGGGGATTGGCATATGGCCTGGCTACGAGTCTGGAGCCAGTGGTAGTAGTGAGTGTTCTGTCATTCAAAGGCCAAAGGGTTTGTCATGCTTGGGCATGACAATAGATATCCATGCCAGGGGCTAGCTGGTAGGTAGCAGAGTAGGGGTCATCTAAGTGATAACTAATAATCAAGGTCATGTGAATAGAGGTTCAGTGGTATTCTCCATGAACACTGCTGCCACAGAAAATTCCAGGTAGAAGCAGAATAGCTATCTTTATGCAGAACATAGATTCTGGGGGCAGTAGAGTCAAGGAGGATGGAAATGAGGACAGAGCTCAAATCCAGTGTAGGAATTAAGTGCTGAGCAGAGAATCTGGGTAGGAGCCCAGATATAAGGACTGAGACCCCAAAGTGAGGGAAAGTCAGAAGCAAGTTATGTTCAGCAGGCACCAGGTGCTGCTACTTCTCTGTCTACATGGTCTTCTTAAGGCCTCCCAGTTGGTGGGGCTGCCTTCCCTTTGTGGTCAGTTTGGTTAGTGAGGTGAAATCTGCAGGTAGAGATCTCAGCAGCTGGAATTTCAAGGAAGGAAGATCAGGGCTGTAAGATAGCTGTAGAAAGCAGTTTTCATGGTGTGTTCTCTACTACACCAGGGCAAAGAGATGTAGGCTAGTCAGCATGCTCTGTCCTTCTACTGAGAGACACCAAATCCATGAATACGTTCAAGGCCCCGAGGGACCCCATGGGAATCAATGAACTTTGCTTAATTCATTATTTCCTAAATGATCATCGCACAGGACCCTGTGTTAACCCCATGCTTATTATCCTTCCTCAACACCAGTGTTGACAGAGTACCCAGTGGGAAATGCTGCTCTAGTTACCTAACGCCAGGTCTTGAGGCCCGTCAAATCCCTTGCTGCTTTGAGCATGCAGGGGTGGTGTGTGTGTGTGTGTGTGTTTGTGTGTGTGTGTGAGGGGGGAAGAAAGAGAAAAAGAGAGAGGAAAGGAGGGAGAGAGGGTAATATTCAAATTAACTAACCAAAGAAATTATATGCTAGTACCACCACCTGCTCCCTGCACTGGTCACCTTAATGGGCTCTGACAAGAATACTGAGTCTGTGCTTTACTCTTCTTTTCATTTTCATGGAGGGTCCATGACTCACTTTGACAACAGAAATATGAAAAATGCAACAGGACAGATTTCCCATGACAATGCTTGATTCTTTCTATTCTCTCCTAGTGTCAGTTGTTTTTCAATTTGCCCATCCACGGTGTTATTACCAGCAGGTGTTCTAGAATGTGTCTGAGGTAACCTGGCCAATCTGGCAAGCATGCAGGTTGGCATGGTAACGGCCCCCATCTGTGTCCAGGGGAACCCTGTTTGTTAGAAACAAGGCCCTGAATGTTGGTCTTTTGGTCTCAAGAGTATTCAACCTGCAAGTGAAGCCTGACCAACCAGAGCTGACTTGGCTTCCTGAGTCTCATCTGTGTCGAAGGGGGCACTCTTGCCTGGGCAGGGCTGGTGCTCGACTGCCTGTATTTGAATTTTGGTGCCATTGCTAACCAGCTGTTTAATCCTGGGCAAGTTATTTTACTACTCATGGCCCTCGTTCTCTGCTCCTAAATAGTACCTACCTCCTCTGGTTGTAGAGAAGATTAAATTATGTTGGGATATTAAAACACAAATCAGGGTGTAGTAAATGCTAGCTATTATCATAATTATTGGGGTTTTACTTACTCTCATAACTTAGTAAACTTTTTCCTTTAGTTTTTAGAATGAGAGGTAGGAGTGGTAAGCTGTTTCTTTTTAAGTGTTTGGTTCGGAGGTAGATATGAATTCCATCTTTGGTTTTCAAGAGTCTAAAGAAGGACATGAGGGAAATAACACTGACTACACAGAGAAGCATACCAAAGCACATGACACAATATAACATCTGTCCTCGCCCTTGCACTTAATAGGAGGAACAAATATGGTTGTGTGTGCAGTGATCAGCGTGGTGCATTTCATAGTAAAGTTTCATTACATTTTACCTGCTCGTGTGCTCCCCTTGCCACCACTACCTGTAGAGTCAGTAGAGGAATTTGCAGGTCATTCTAGTGTTTCTAATTTCATTCCTCTGTAATTAGGTGTTCTCTTGGAGAACCAAGGACTCAGAGTCTTGCCTACAGCCATCTTCTCACTACATCTGTTTGTCTCCATTAATGTGTAAGGAGGCTTTTGTTTTATAATTGAGGAAGGGAAGGGAAGTATGGCTGCATTCAGGGGTGACAGTTAAGAATGGAGACAAGGACCACAGACAGAATGACTATTGATCATTAGTTGATCCTTTGGATGGAGTCTGAGTCCCTAAGGTTAGGAAGGTGAGAATCGGAAGCTAATGGACGGACTAATTTTTATGAGACAATTTGGTGAGCTGTGAGCTTAAGTGGAAATGCTCAAGATAAAACTAAATACAGATTTAAGGATGTTCCATTCTTTTGAGCTCTGTAGAGGACCCAGCACTGATCTGTCAGGAAATGACGACCTGCAGAGAGTAGTGGACTGGTTGGAGGTGTTTTTGGGGGGCCTATTTGCATTCTTCTATGTCATCAGAGAATGTTGGGGGGCAGCATCTCTATCAGAGGTGCCAAATTCTAAACACTTTTGCTGCTACTATTATTCTTTTGTACTTGGAGCCAAGACAGACATCACTAATCTATCACTGCACCTTCTGATAAACCCAAGACAGTCTCAGGATCCTTCCCCCACTGGTTTTTCAGGCAGCTCCAACAAAACAATCATCAGTTATGGGAGAGATAATAGGGTACACAATCTTTGGTCTATATAAACCATGCTTCTGGTAAGAGCCTTCAAAGCCTTTTGTGACCTTACTGATGTTCGAGTCTCCTTTCCCAGATATGTATCCTGGATACTCTGTGACTTGAATCATCCTGCCCTACCTTGTCCCTGCTCCTCCTTCCAATCAGAACTGTTCTTTACATCCTTTCAACCTAAATATAGTTTTCAAGCCCCTACTCTGTGATGTTTTCTTGGAATCATCCTAGGTACTTTGAAGGTCTAAACCACTTAATCTCCAGTTAACAGGATTTATGCCACTAAAAGAGTAGAGGGGATAGCTCATTTTTATGGGCTAAAATGTGTCCTCCTAAAATTCATATGTTGAATTCTTACCCCTTCTCTTCATATATATGATTGTATTGAAGATAAGGCCATTAAGGAGGTGGTTTAGATGAAATAAAATCATAGGTTGGATCTCTGATCAGATAGAATTGGTGAGCTTATAAGGAGAAGCAGAGACACAGAGAGCTCATTTTCTACATTATGTGAAGATATAGTGAAAAGGTATCAATCTATAAACCAACAAACCAAGAAGAGAAACTTGACTAGAAACTCAGTCTTGCTTGTAATCTTGATCATGGATTTCCAGGATTCAGAAATGAAAAAATAAACCTCTGTTATTTTTGCCACCCAGTCTATGTTATTTTTTTATGGTAGTTTGAGCAGACTGATAGGTGTAGGTTCATTGCTCAGCTAGCAGATAGGGCCCTGTGGTCTGCACTAGAGGCCCAAATAAGAAAGGCATAGTCTCTAACTTCAAAGACCTCATTTCCTTCACCATGAAGAGAGTGAGGGACCGGTAGAGACAAACCTATGACCAGAGGTTAAGGGGCACCATGACAAATGTGTCCCAACGGGGAAAAGTGGTGTTACATAATGGTGGAGAGATTAGGCTTTGGAGTCATACAGATCTCTCAGTTTAAAACATGTATTTGCAATATAACTTTTATAAAGTTACTTCTCTCTGAACCTTGGTGTCCTCCTTGTAAAATAAGGGTTGGAACTTAAAGCCAAGTTGAATGAAGTCATTTAGGATGAAGTGTATAAAGCAGAAGGCTAAGGGAAAAGCACAGTGAACATAGATATTTTAGGAGACAGAACATTTTAGAGTTATTGAAATAATGACGGAGTAATCAAAGGGACAGAGTGGGAGAGCAGCACTGCTCAATCAAGGGGAAGAGAAACTTTAGGAAGAGGGACATGCCAGCAATATAGGTGCCATGGAGAGGCCAGGAGCAAGTCGGGATCTGACAGTCCACCACTGTGACCTCAGGGAAATTGTTCAAAGGCAAGGAGTGAATGAGAGTTCAGTGAGTAGTAAAGAAAGGAATGTTCTTGGGAAGACTATTACTGTCATACCTTCCAAAGGCATGAGACTGATACACATTTGCAAGGAAGGTGAGGAGAGGGAAAGGTTGACGTTTTAGGGAATAGTGATTGATGGGACCAAGTTTCTGAAGGGAGCTTTGCTGTCTGGGAAAGGTGTGTAGAACCAGAGTGAAAATCTAACGTTACACAGAAAAGAGTGTCCTCAGCTCTTCTTGAGGTAAGGAACAAAGAAGAAAGAGATACATGCAGATGTATGTAAGTTTGAAGGTGTCTGGAATGGGAGCTGTCTGGATGGCTTGGGATTTTCTGTGAGATATGGAGAAGTCACATGTTGAGATGAAGTGCTGGAAAGGAAGGGTGCTAGTTTGGCATAATGGCAGGAATGTGGGGAAAAGCTGCTAGGTAAGTGCAGAGGAGCGCCTAGGAGATCTGAAGCCTTAGCAGTTGTGAAGAGTTGACACAGGACAGAAGAGTTAAACAATTTTAGTGCTGTTCTACAAGAGAAAAGATGGGAAGCTACAAAAGACAGGTAGAGTGAACAGGAAGCTTCTGGATTAAAAAGGACTTGGAATTGTGTGGTACAGTGTCCTGAATGTGTCTTTTATATCAATGCTTCTCAAATTTTAATATACCTGTGCCTCACTAAATATAGATTATGATTCATGACTGGGGCTGGACACCCTGAATCTAAGCATCCCCAGTGGTGCTGATTCTACTGGCCCACATTTTGAAGTTTAGGATCTAAATAGACATTGAAATATCCAGGATAATGATCTGCTCAGAGCTTGAGTGATCAGTGCCATGTGTGGGGTAATTGAGTTAGTCAGGCTTTTTCCTCCACCAGCCTATATAGTCAGCACTTGTGGTATTGTGTCTTCCCCATGATTGTACAGCCCAGTATGTGTACACATGTGTAAATGTGCATACCTGGGCTTACGAGTGAGGGATAAGGGTGTACAAAGAGCATCCTAAAAAGAGCACCTGAGTGCACAAGCATGAGCCCAGAGAGGGTATGTGAATATTCCTGAGGGGCTGGGGGGGGGGGGCTCACCTGCCTCCCAGTCCCCCTGGCCCTGTCTGATGTGTCTGTGTAACTTCTAGAACCAATAAAGAACCTCCACAGATTGGTTAGCCTGATGTTTTTCCCAACAATTGGTATCAGGTTGGTTTCACTATGATGGTGACGAGGATAGGATGGCTTTATGCAGACAGAGAAGACACGCCAAGTAACACAGACCTGGAGCAGTTGAACAGACACCATGACTTCCTGATTGGGGGTGCATCTGATGGCTGTCATGGATGGGAGGTGGAGTAGGACAGAGAAGTGTGAGGGGAGCAAGTGCTGCCCTATAAGTGTGCTATAGTAACCTACCCACAGTAAGAGAGAAGGCTGCTAATTGGCTGGCAACACTCAATATTAATTAACTCAATAGAATCGGTCCCCTGAAGCCTGTTTTGCATAATTAATGAATGCGCAGCTATAAGCTACTGAAAACACTGAAGCCAAAGTGTTACAATTTTCCGATCAGCTAAGCAGAAACACCGCAATCCATACTGTTTGTGGACACAGCGAAAAGCTTAACTCTTGCTAATTACTAAGATTGGCTAGAGAGCCCTTGGCTTCGCCATATCCAAGTGGGAAGAGGCAGGGTTGGCTTGAGACATGAGTGCACCCCAGGCAGGCTGATGATTCTAAGCCTCTCCAGTCAAATATTCTTTAAATATTTGTTCAACATTTAGTTGGAGTGGCAGCTGAGGAGCACCTTGAGGAAGGACAGAGTGGGAAAGTGTGGAGCCAGGTGCCGTGTCTTCTCAGCCCACGCAGTTCAGCTCTGGCCCAGTCTGTCATATCATCTTCAGGAGAAGATCCTGCAGTGTGGGGCCCACATTACCTTAAGCAGATCTGCGACTACCTCAGTAGATGAGTGGAGATACTCCAGTGGTGCTGTTTCCTATCCAAAGTGTTTACTGAAAGACCTTCTCTCGGGACTCTTTCGACAGTAGATATCTTTGTACCTTGTTGCATTTCAAGAGTCATTTCCCTGTGGCACAATGGGCAACTGCTATGTTGAAGTGTCTATCAGCTCGGGGAGATGGTGCTAGGAGAGGACCCTTAGCACTCAACTGGGAAGAAGTCAGAGAGCTGGCTTTGTGGGTCCTACTGACTCACTTGGCTGGTTAAAAGAAACCTTTATTCTTTAGCAGTATATATTCTGAGTCAAACTCTCCAGCTTCAAATTTCACTACTACTGTACATGAATAGTTACCTGCAATGGGTAGGTTCCTTTTCTATCTCTGATCTACCATATGGAAAATAGGAATAATAACAGCAGCCTCTTTTCTGAGGGCTAAGTAAATAAATAATAGGGAGTCCTTAAGTAGTTCCTGACACATAATATGTTTTCAATAAATGTTAACTATTATAATTACTATTCTTCTGTTGCTGTATTAGTATTAGTTTTCTCTGCAACATAATAAATTATCACAAACTTCAGAGGCTTCAAACAACAAGCATTTTAGCATCTGAAAACCAATTAATATACATATCAATAGAATAAAGGACAATAACCACACAATTTTCTCATTAGATACAGACAAAAGCATCTGACAAACTCTAACTTCTCATCATAATATAAACACTTGGAATAAAGAAATTAGGAATAAAAAGAAACTTCTTCATCTTAATAAGGGGTAACTCCAGAATTAATATCATATTTAATTATGTGAAACACTGACTACTTCCCCTCCAAGGTAGTAAGAAGATAAGAACTTTCCCCTTTACAGCTTCTATTCGGCATTATACTAGAGGTTGGATCCAGAACAATTAGAGAAAAAAAGAAAGAAAAAAAAAAAAAAGAAAAAGATTAAAGTTATTCACATTAAAAAGGAAGCAAGAAAAACTATCTCTATTCACAGATGACATGATTTTGCAAGTAGACAATCCTAAAGAACCCATGAAAAGTTGTTAGAGCTAATGTACAAGATCAGCAAGATTCAGGATTACAAGGTCAATATTCAAAAATCATTGTATTTCTACACACTTATAATGAGCAATCCAAAATGGAAATTAAGGAAAACAATTTCATTTACAATAATAGTGAAGGAAGTTTTGGAATGAATTTAGCAAATGAATTGAAATTTTATATTCTAAAAATTGAGGCAGTTTAGGAAAAAGAAATTTCATGCTGGTTTAAGTTGCCTTTCTGAGCAAAGGAAATTGAATCACTAAGTTGCCTAGCTTCTATCTGAACAAAGGAAATTGAATTATTAACTAAATTTCCCATTTCCTGCTTGAACAAGGGAATGGGACCACTGACAGAGTTGCCCAGCTCCTGTTTGAACAGGGAAATTGAGTCTTGGGCTAAGATAAAAAAGACCCCGTTTGAACAGGTGGACTAAAATAGTCCAACTCTAAAATCTTATGCAAATAAATGGACTACCAGACTAACCCAAGCACCATACTATAACAAAAAGGGTAGACTCTTGATTAATAATTGTTTTAAAATTTCCTAGAGAGGAAGATGCAGAACTCTTCACAACAGGACATAGACATAGCCCACTCCAGAACAACCTGAAAGTTATTCCCTTCTGACCTGTCAACAGCTCCCCTCCCTTTAAAATTCTCCCTTAGCTTCCCTAGGGAGCCAGGGCATGGTGCTGGTTTCCTGGTACTGGTTTATCTGCTGCGTGAGTGAACTTTGCAGGGTTTACCTAAAACTCTCTGGTGAATTCTTTCTCTTAGTGGGTTTCCAGACCCACACCTTCTTTGGGGGTCTATAACAAAATTACTCTTTAAAAATAAAAGAAAAAGTGTACTTAAAATGCAGTCATTCATGGTAGGTTCCACCTGGCATTAGTAGCTAACTGCCCTTAATTGTAAACCAATCAGTTTAGAATTTCCTTATCAGCACTAGTAGGTCATCTGCATGCTAGAACCCCCTGATGTCCTCATGAGGGAAGGTAGCTTTGCCTGAAATAATCTGTTTTTCCTTTTGCTGACAATCTTTTTCCTTCCACTGTCTGACTATAAAAACTTTCTATTTTATGCAAGCCCCTTGCAGTGCTTTTCACTTATTAGATGAGAAAATGTCCAATTAATGCATAGTTTAATACAACCAAATCTCTAAATTTATTTTTACAAATTTTGTTTTTCAACCCTACAAAGCATTATTGAAACTAAAAAAACATAAATAAATAGGAAGATTCCATTTTCATTTATCAAAAGACTTAATATTGATAAGATGGAAATACTCCAAAACTGGTTTATAGATTCTATAAAGCCCTTAGAGGACTAGCTCTCTTCTTTAAAGAAAATAGTAAACTGATGTGAAAACCACATGGAAATCCAAGGGACAACGAATAATCAAAACATTCTTGGAAAAGAAACAATGTTTGAAACCCTATACTTCCTGGTTTCAAACCTTGCTACTAAGATACACTTTGGGTGGTATTGGTATAATGATATACAGCTAGGACAACATACTAGAATAGATGGTCCAGAAATAAACTCTCATGAAATTTATGATGATAGATATTTGATGGGTTACCGAAACAATTCATTGTGGGGAGGAAATGGTCTTCATTAAATGATGCTGGGACAACTGGATATCCATGGAAAAGAATGAAGTTAGAGCCTTACCACATACCATATTAAAAATCTATTTCAAATGAATCAAAAATCTATATCTAAATGTTAATAATATAAGCTCTTAGAAGAAAACAAAGTATTGATATCTGTGTTTCATGAACTTGGATTAGACAATAAATTCTTAGAGGGCACAGGCAATAATAGAAAAATAGGTAACTTGAACTTTCAAACTTTTGTATATGAAAATTAATCATCAACAAATTAAAAAGAAAACTCACAGAATGGTAAACATATTTATAAGTCATATATTTTAGCTATATATTTGCTATAGAATTGTCCTTGCCTCTAAGGAAACCCAAATTATAGGCAAAATTCTCATTTCTCTATTTTATTCATACCAAGTCCTAGATTTTTAAATAATCTTAGTATCTTTCTTATGACATCAAGTATATAGTCAAGATATTTTGTTTAAATTATGAAATTGTTTTTAGAGAGAGACAGGCTAAAATCACATCTGACATTGCCAGAAGTAGAACCCACTACTGAGTTTTTCAAGATATCCTTCAAGATATACTTTATTTAATGTGTAAAATAGAACCATAGTCTCAGAATTTAAAATAAAACTTTTCATTCCTCAGTTTTAGCATCAATTTCCCAGGGTTAGTTTTTAAATTTGGCTTTATCTATTCCTTTATTTAATTTCACTGTACTCCACTTATAAGAGACACCATCACATATTTGTCTTTTTCCTTCTGACCTTTTTCCTGTTATCATCCCATTCAGCTTTATCCATGTTGCTGAAAACGGCATGTTTGTCTTTTTGATTGCTGAGAAGTATTCCATTATATAGAAGAACCATAACCAATATTACCTCAGTTAAAAAAAAAATGACTTCAATTTCATAAGAAGAAAGGAAGAAAATGTTTACCAGTTAGAATCTGGTTGACCATCACATTCCAGTTCTTTAGCTCCTGAAAATTCTGGACCAGACTTTCTTTTCTATTCCATAGAGAATTGCCTGATATTATCAAGGGAGGAGCTAGTTTTATGGTATTTAGGTAGGGAAGATCTCATGACACTCAAGGGTTAGGGAATTTCAAAAATAATTTTTAAGAAATGTTAATAACATGAATTTTAGAGATATCTATTACTTTTGTTGAAGTTATAACTTTCTTTGGCTAAGACTTTCGATGTTAGACACCTTTCCCTGTAACAGGGTGCAGGGCTGGTTTCTTCTTTGCCTGTTTTTGACTACTTTTTATTTGAGGAAAGGGGCCTTCCAGTATTTGGTAGAAAGACTTTCCCTAATTTCCTTTCAAAAAGGACTAAAGGACTTCTAGAAAAAGCTGATCTAATTTGGGGAAGATCCTCTATGCAAACAATTGCTTTGGTTGAAATTTATGTGTTCCTTGGGCTGACTGATAATTCCCTAAATTGTATGCTGATTCATGGAGAACTTTCAAAGTTGCTGGCACCTTGAGTGGCATAATGATAGGTTGCACGCAAACTCTTGATAAGAAAATGGAGGGAAAAATCATCCAGATTAAAACAAAATAATCTTGAAATCTGGTGGTAAAACAAAACTAACAAAATGGGGTATGTAACTAAATTTATAAATGGGAACAACTAGCCCTTTAAAATCCAGCCACTCATCAGGTTCATCCCAGCCTGCGCAAGCAGTAACAAGACCACACTATCTTAAAAAAAAAAAAAAAAAAAAAGCAAAACCAGATTTGTTCACTCTAAAAAGACAAAATAAACAAAAGTCACTGAAGGTACAAGGGACCCCTTTGGTAATCTTACCACGTAGTTCAGTGTCTAGTCCAGAAGGCTGCATGTGTGTCTTTCAGCCACATGCTTCCACAAAATGGTGACTGTCCCACCTTCAAGCCAAATGAAGAAACCAAGATGGTGCCATTGATCTTCCTCCAAAGGCACAGCTATTCCCTTCAAGCCAAAAGAAGAAACCAAATGGCATCATCGATTCTCCTCCAAAAGGCGTAGCTCCAGTCCTTTTTTGGCCCAAACTACCAGTACTCACTCGAAACAACAGCAGTAACCACTTCACACGTCTCACGATGAAAACAGCAACGCTCCAAGTTCTCCTCACGTGTCCAGACAATCCCCAAGCTTTGCAGTTTTAAAGTTAAAGCAAATCTCCAAGTACTGAAACTCCAAATCAGCTATCACAGGTCACAAGTTTCTCCAACATCCTTCCTCTGGCTCCTCACCAGCCTGGGCTAGTGTGGAGGCTCACAGTGTGGCCTCCTTCTCTGCCCTGCTGCTGCACATGACAGTGGCAGCTCTGAGGCCTCCAGCCTCCCTATAACTCCCCTACTCTCCCCCTTCTACAGCTTTCTCTCTCTCTCCTCTCTGTTGCTCTCCAATCACACTTCTTAAATTCCCTCTCTCTGTTCCTCTCCCGAGAAGGCTTGTCTTCCCTTTTCCCAGTCTCTGCCCACCAGGACACAATGGTGGCATTACCATTAATGCAGTATTACCATGCTGGGGCCATGGCCCCCCAACTTCAACAGAGCATCCTTATCAACTTGAAGTGAATAAAGATGGTAATGATTCTTTAATGACATTGGTAGGGGTGGGGAAAAGAAATACAGAGAATTTTTTCATGCTGAACTTAGGAACAGTTCCTGTCTTCAGTGTTCCCCTAATGGTCAGCACATTCCCATGACAATTTTCCAATGTAAGAAAGGTGCTGTATCTTTTTGGTGTTGAAGTTAAGTTTTCTTAGAGGTCACTCCTTAGACTTCTCCTTCAAAGTTAATTCCCAAATGCCCCCAAATAGTTAAATGGATTAAAAGACTGTGGTAGATTTATTCAATGGAATAGTGCTCAGTGATTAAAAAAAAAAAAAAAAGGACAAACTCATGTTATTTCCAGCAACATGGATGGAGCTGGAAGGAATTGTGCTAGCTGAAATTGATCAGAAGGAAAAAAGACAACCAGTGAATGGTCTTACTTATTTGTAGACTATGGAGAGGTCAAACAAAAGTTCAAGAAAAGGTCAAAACTAGCAAGCTGACAGAATTAAAGCATACAGCAAAAGAATGGTAAAGAGGGGGCCAAAACAGGGGAGGGATGAGCACAAGGGAATATGGTAATGGTTCACAGGTGATATGGTGGCAGAACTATGTGGATCATAATGCTGTAAGAAAAAAATTAATAATAATACAACAACAAAGAAACAAAGTTAATTCACTAGGATTGATTTATGTGTCCATCCCTCAACTGATGGCTGCCAGTGGGAATGGGATGACTGGTTTGACTTAGAGCAAGCAAGGTCACCTCCTGGAAGTGAGAGTGAAGCCCACCTCACCTGATGCAGGTAGCTGCCTGAAGGAGGGAGGACATATGAACAAAATCAGGGTACAGTTTAAGATAAGGAAGGAAGGAAAATAGCTACAGAAAACGGTTTTGAGTTCTTGAACTTAGAAGTTGCTTATGGTGGGAAAAATTTCAAAAGTTAAAAATAGCCAGATATGTTGATTGTTTAACTATAAATTTTCTAGTTTAACTATAAATTGTGAATAATACCATTTAGTATCTTTATTTTTTAGAAGGGGTGATGAGGTTTTTCTGGTCTAACTTTATAGATAACCTTTGCATTTCATGGTGACCACTTCATAATAAGAAGTAGTTTCTGATTTTAAGTTGATACTATTAGGTCTTCCAAATTCTCTGTGGCTTTATCTTTATTAGTTAATCTTATAAACTTTCTTTTTTGGAATAATTTTAGATTTACAGGAAAGTTGGCAAACTTAATACTGATAGTTCCCATATACTCTTCTGTTAGCTTCCCCCAACATACCTGCAGTGCATTATAAAAATTAAGAACATAACATTGGTACAATTTTAGTACTTACAGACTTTGTTCAGATTGCACCACTTTCCCACTAATGTTAAGTTTGATCTTTAAAAATAGCAATCTATTTAAATGTCCCATTGCCCTCTTTCTCTTTGCATTTACAAAAATTTTTGGCTTTATATATTGTAATTTTATATAATTTACCATATATAGCTTCAAGACAGTTTTATGTTAATGTGGATCTTATCCTTCATTGCTATAATGTGGTCTTTTAAAATCCCATTTAATGCTCTTTCTATGAATTCAGCATTTTCTGAAGAAGCCAAGCCCTGACCTCTTTTTCTTTAAATTTTCCTAATATTCTTTTTCCTCATTTATTTTCTTTCAGCTTTGTGAATAACTTTGTTTGGGTATGCACTAGTGTTCTCACTGGAAAAAGATGCTATGCTCAACATGAGTAATTTGATGAGAGTGTAACAAAGGACCCATTTGCAGCGAACCCATCTGCTCACCAGTAAGTAAGCAGTGTGTGGAGAAACCTCTGGGGACATGGTATTGCCCTTGGACTTCAGAGTTAGGGACCATTATCACCCCTTCATCAGTTGCTAGTGTCAGCAGATGACTGAGCGCCCCCAGGGGTTGCAAACTTGCATGCTTTAATGGGGTCCAGCCATCCATGTGCACCAAGACAGCATACTTCTAGCATGAAAAATCTTTAATAGGATTAATGTGCATAGAGAGAAGAGAAGAAAGGATAATAGCTTTCAATAAAACGCCTGAAGTTACCCATCCCCTTGAAGGTAAATTCCCTGCCAAACTGGGTTGGCCCAAAGTGAGACTGCTGAGGCCTGAAATTTTGCCACATGTCTAAGGCATCTTCAGGTGGGGAAACATAGTAAGAGGGCAAAGGGGACCAAGTAAGTCTGAAATAAAAGAGCAAAATCAAAGTACAAATCATGAAGAACTGCCTCTGTCAGCCTCCCAATGGGTCTCTTAACCACGTGTCTCTTCTAAGTGTCTCTCTTCCATTTTCTCTCAAGTCTCAGTGCAAGTCCAAAGGTGACAAACAAGTGCCCTTCTTTGTCACTTATCTCCCCAAGCCCACCTGTTTTCTGTGTTACGTAGCTTCACCTGGTCACTCAACTTGGCCTCTCACTGAGGCTGGGGAGCAAGTTATCTCCCCTAACCCTGGGACCTTCAGGATAGGACTGTGGCAGGAGGTGGTTGGCCATGTGACTCTATGAAGAAACCAGGGGAATAAATGCCCCACCTTCTCTCTCTTTCCTTCTTGTCCCTTTCCTGATCCTGCTTCCTAGGACCATACCCAACTAGAAAGCCAGAGGATGAGGCGACATTGTTACACTTTGCTATTGGTTCACAAAGTCAGGAGAAATGCAGACAGTGGTTCCAGAGGGCTGTAGCATGGTGTGTTCTTTTTATATAGAGTGTTTCTAGCTAGATTTATTTTATTTGGTCAATTTAGAGGACTTTTATACTTTACACTTTTTGGGCACTACCACTTTTTGTCTTATCAGATGTTTTTAGTTTTACTTTGTCATCTAAATTCTACTTTCTGTCTTTAATTTTTTTTGGTTATTTTTTAGTTTTCTATCATTTGCTACTCTTGTTTACTCTTTTTGTATTTTCTTCTTTGCTAACTTAAAAGATATATTGTCTATTTTCAGTTTTGTTGTTTGGTAAACCTGTTGTATACTTAAATGATAGCATTAAACATAATTGTCCCAGATTATCTTCATAGATCAAGGAATATCTACAGATGGCCCCACTTCTGACAGAAGATAAACTTAGTGCTTATATGTTTTTCTCCATTTCCAAGATTTTGTTTATATATTCTATAATTTTGCTTGTAATTTGTTGTGGAGTCCCCAACCTTTCTTATTCTTGGGTCTATTTTCTCAGTGCTTGT
This sequence comes from Uropsilus gracilis, assembly GCA_004024945.1. NCBI lineage: Eukaryota > Metazoa > Chordata > Mammalia > Eulipotyphla > Talpidae > Uropsilus > Uropsilus gracilis. The sequence continues at coordinate 65,349 of PVHY01002391.1, read as the reverse complement.
TGGGAACAGACTGACCAAAGTGACTGCATTTTGTTTAAAACCTCCATTTTGAGACCAGTGTCTTTTCCCTACCCTTGGTGAAAGTACCCGTCATGGCTGACTGGTCCAACATCCTGTTTCTGCCTCCCCTTATTCCTGGGTGTTCCTGACAACCATCTTGTCCATCTGATAGATGATGGATGCCAGCATTGTTCTCCTGATGGATGTCAGCACAACTGGAAGTTATGGGAACGTGTCCCACCATTACAAGAATGTGGGAACATGTCCTGTAGTTAGTTATGGGAACGTGTTCTACACCTGCTTACTTGCTTCACAATAGGGGGCAGTGGTGGTTTTGCCCTATAAAAGATTGTCACAGAGACTACTCAGGGTCTCTCTTGCCTAGCTGGCTGGGGATCCTGGTGCACCAGTAATAAGCCGGCAACTTTGAACTTCACTTGGAGTCCTGTGTCTTGTTGAGTGGTGCATGAGTCACAACAGTGCCCAGAAGTTCTCAGCAATCCTTCTAGCTCAGGTTAAGTGCACAGCCTGGTAGGAGGCTTCATACCACAGGCAAAAGCCAGGTATGGATAACATGCTGGGAAGCCACCTCCCCTGGAAAACAAGAGGTAGAGTAGGAGCAGTGAACACAGCTTACTTGTAAAGATTAGCAGAAAGATAGGCAAGAATAGAGGATAGAGAGGCTGTGCTTTGATGAGCAGGAACACATGAGTCCCCAGACAATGGCCCCTGGTCACTGAATGCTAACTTGTGTCAGATCATGGTGGTATATCCTCAAATTAGCATCCCATGTGCATTCCCTCCTGTTAGGCTACCTTCTTTGAACTTTATCCAACTCCTGATTCTTAATAAATGTATGCCTGCCCTTGACAGGGGCTATACCCTCTGGTCCTGCCCCTCTCAAAAGAGTGAAGGTCAGTGCCTCTGGGTTTCTTGCTGCTCCAACCCCTTGGAATTCTGAGTAACCACCTATCATATTGTGGCCTCCCAATGCTGCTGCCAGCCCACAAGACTACAATTTGTTATATATGTATAGTTTCCCTTAATATGACGTTTACTTCAAGAGTTATGAATTTGTTTTGTAATAATGATTGTTTTTGTTACTGAGATTCAAAAGCTCACACATGGATTCACTGGTCTGGAGAACTGGGCGTTTTCTGCTGTTGGGCTGTATTCTTTGTTCTTAGCTTACTCTCTGCTTTGGGATGAGCTGGCTATGTTTGCATAAAATCCTGTAGGTTCCTGGTGCTTGTTTTGAGAAGAACTTGTTTTTCCTTCTTGACTAACTTGGCCTTTCATCTGTCATCTGTGAGGTGCATTCTCTTGTTTCTCTCTCACACCATGCTTGGGAAACTATGCACTGGGGAAAGGGAGCTTGAGGTGGAATATAATGTTTATCTTTTGGCCACTTTTAGCTATACTTCCTAGTGTTCCAGGTTGAATACAGAAAGATGAATACCACTAAGATCTTGAAGGATTTTTTTCCTTTTGGTGACCATGGGTCTGTTTCACATGCTCTCTGGCAATTGCTAGGGTAAAATACTTCTTGTTTCAATTCCAGAACAATACTTCTTAAAATTTGTGGTGAGTGTGGAATCCTACTGTAGTTTCAGTGTTGATGTTGTATTTGCTATGCTACCTTTTGTTCACTTTTGCAGGTTCTGGAAAATAAAAATTTATAAATTTGTGCACGTTACCATATTTTTCAGAATATTTCTCTTTTTAATTAAAGACATCTCACTTTAAATCTTTAATGTAGCTGATATCTATTTTTCTATATGGTATAAGATGAAGACCTGACTTCATTTTGGTCCAATGGTTAGTGTTTTGTACCAGTTAATTGAATAATCATGAATAACCATTATTTGAAAAACCATTTCTGTTGTTAACTAGATTCTTTTTGAAAATCATTATTATGCTTTATTTATTTTATTATATATATTTATATTTATTTATATAATATATATGTATAAAGCATCAGGTATACCCTGAGGTCTGTTAACTAGATTCTTATATATAGTTGAATCGAATTTTGGTTTTCTATCCTGTCTCATTCATCTTACTGATTTTGCCATTATTCTTCCTCCCCATTGTCTCATTCCCGCCATTCCAAATGCACTCACATTTGGGATGTGACAACAAAAATTAATAATTAGTCTCTAGTCCAGCATTTCCTTTATTTTCTCTGCCTCTTAAAGGCATAATGTATGTTCTCCTTCCCTGTCTGGCTTCATTCATGTCCATTATTCAGAGATTCTTCTGTGTTTTCAAAAGCTCTCAATAGAGTCTCCCACTGAACTGCTACGCCATTTATATTTCCAAGTGGACAGGGATGACTTCTAGGACCTGAGAAGTTGTTACCATCCATAGTCCTTAGGAAGGAGGGGACAAGCTTTGCCTCCTTTGTATTTTCAGCCACACTCAGTCAAAGGGCACACTCCAGAATGGACACAGGGACCCTACCTACTCAGACCATCTCATTTCATCACCATGAGGTCATTGTCTAGAAACCACTTTGCGGCATTTTGAGACGATGTGTTATGGGCACTATTTGATATTTGATATTTGGAACTGGGTCATCTGTCTTCCTCAGTTCTTTCAAAAGAGTACAGAACTGAAGACATACTTTGCTATGCATGACTGTTCAGAGCTGCACAGGACTCTCAATATTTGAACAATTTCAACTTTTTCAGAAGCCTGGACCTACTAGAGGGGAAACATTGACAGGAATATAATTTTTCCTGTTTCGTTTAAAAAAGGCAATTTTAGGGAAAATTGAAATTTATGATGTAGTGTTTTTTTTTTTTTTTTTTTTTTTTTAGCACTCTAAATCTAATGCCATTTTGCTAGCTGCAGAACATAAAAATGTATTATGGATAACTTGGTTTGCTCATAAAATGATCATGTTTGGCATATTAAATGTCATAGTATGGTTTATGAAGATAATAATTATACATTTACTAATTGAATTTACATTCAAATGCATCTTGTAATACAGTGACAACACAATGGAATTTAAGGAAAACAGCATCTGAGAGTATTCACAAAAACAGCACATTTCTGTCTTCTGTTTTGCGCCATTTCATGGTTTCTGAAACAATATGTTTAGAACCCAGTGAAGAATTCAACTTCCAGAACTGGTGCTTTGTCCTTCTAATGTATCTTGAGAGGCAGGGTTGTATAGTACTAAAGACTAGGGACTCTGTACATTTTTATTTTGTGCATTTTCCTGAATATGTTATACATTTATGGGGGTATCATTTAATGGAATTTTAATACTCTCTACACTTTGCTCAGTTGAACAATGCTGGGAGATATAAAACTGGTAATAGAGAGGGAAACCTATATAGTTGCCATGGGAACCTGGCCATGGTCCACACGACCAATAGGGGGCTATGGAGAATGCTGAGAAACTGTGGAAATGAGGCAAACAGAACCAGGCAGGACACATCCTGTGCAGTAGGCCCACTAAAACCTGAAGTCCCAGTGGATAACTGGCACAGACCACCTCCCAACCCTGAGTCATGTAAAAGCCACAAAAGCAGGTTATAAAAGGGAGCTCCAAGTTCTTCTAGCACAGACCGCTCCTGTCTGGACCCCTGGTCCCTTGCAGTGTGTTTCTGTAAACCCACATTTTCTGTTCTCGACTCTGTCTTTGGTGAATTCTCCCCACTTCCCACTCTGTTTCCACTACTGTAAATCACAACAACATATTTTCACAATAAAATATGTAAAATATAGATACTTGCATTCCAGTAGAACTCAAGAGAGCTATGTGCAGACCTGGGCTCCTTATGTTACTGGGTGAGGAGGTCACTCTTTTTAATTTTAGTCAATAAGGGTTCTTCCACCTACATGTAGGCAGTTGCCCAGAGATCAAACTTTTGTAGTAAGGGTAAACATGGGGGTTTATTCACAAATAGGAGAAGACAAACCAAAAGAGCCTAATAGTCTACACCCTCACAAATGTCCCAAACAGAAAAGAACCCTGCTTCTGCTTCTCAGATAGCTACATGTATTTTACCTCAGTCTTAGTGTGTTTCAGTTTGAAATTGCCATTCATGTCCTGATGTTCTCTCCTCAGTTACTCTAGCCAGTATGGAGTGAATTCTGCAACCAATATGAGATTCAACTCAGGCCTCTCTCTCTCTCTCTCTCTCTCTCTCTCTCTCTCTCTCTCTCTTTCTCTCTCTCTCTTTCTCTTTCTCTGTCTTTCTCATTCTTCTCTCCAGGTCATCAGGGCAGCTTAACACTCTGCCATGAACACCTTTTCTCCACTTTCATCCAGCTCTCAACCTTTGAAGAATGGAACACTGGGAGCCCCAAAAGATACAACAGCTCTCAGGTCCCTTTCTTTCTGAAGCAAAACTGTCAGCTCCTGATGCCAGATGTCCAGTGCCAGATCAGTTCTCCTATCAAAGCTAGTTCAGATCTCCTTCAAAAACTAGTTCCACCTCCTTCCTACAAAGCTCAAAAGAGCTCCCCCCAAAGCTCTATCTCTTTCAAAAGTTCTCTATCATTTTTCTCAAAAGCTCTGTTTCAGAGCTCCCCCCAAAACTCAAGTCCCAATCCAATCTAATCCAGTCCTATCCAAAATCTCATAAAATCCAATCTAATCCCATTCACTCCTCCAAATTAACCTAATCTCAAAATCCTCTTCTTTCTCTCTTCCCCTGCAGTTTCTGCACCTTTCACTTTTGTCCCCTTTCCCATCATGAATCCTGATGGTGGGATTATCAACCACGTTCTGGCTTGGTTCAGTTATGATTCTCCACATGGACCTTGGGATAATAGCGCAGGGGGCTAAATTAGCATAATGTTGACCAAACCCTGCTTAAGATTAACAATATCAAGGTAAAAGAAGGAAGTTACCTTCTATCTCCCAGATTCACTTAGATCCATCTTATGTACAACTTGCTTTTACATCTCAGGGAATTTACACTCTGTGGGTTTTCAGGGTTACTCAAGAACAGTCAACATGTGAATGTCCCCATGAAGAAAGTAAGAGAGAATCTTGCCAAGATCTTGAGTGGGAGCTGGAATTTGTACCCGTTCTGTTCCACCATAACATCTATGATCTCACCAGTGTCCTGGGGAGTTGTTTCTTGTTTATGAAGAAGGTGCTTTTGCATGTGTTTTGAATTTTCTTCTACTGCAAGAATATAAAAACTAATTCAAAAGGACATATGCACTCCTCAATTCACTGTAGCTCTATTTATAATAGCTAAACTGGAAACTTCTAGGTACCCAAAAATAGATGACTAGATCAGAAAGATGTGGGATACTAATGGAATACTACTCAACTATCAAAAAAGTTAAACATTTGCCATTTACAACAAATGGTTGGAGCTGGAGGGAATTATGCTAAGTGAACTAAAGTCAGGAGGAGAAAGACAAGTATAGGGTAGTGGGTGGTGTCACTCACATGTAGAATTTAGAGAAACAAAACCAGAGGTCATATAAATCCAAACCCGGAAATCTTATAATGGAACTGAGTCTAGCAGTGGAGGAGAGGGAAGGAGCACAATGAACTATGGTGGAGGATTTATGGGTGGTTTGGTAGTGGGTGCTATGTGATAACAAGGTCTGAAAGGGGAAATTCTATACCTCTAAAACACAAACAGTATTGTAAAGTAATGCTACCTTAAAAAACCACATAGATATAAAAAGAAATGGAATAAGTAGGGAACGAAGAAAATGCTGAGTCCATTCAGGGATTTTAAAAGTCTGTATCCAGTCTCTAAATTTAGTCAGGATATTTTTCTCCTGAACACAGAGAGAATACTTAAGTGGATCATGCTTTTTGCTTCCTGAATAAATTGCTTCATCAAGAGACTTAGGGAAGGTGGGGTGGAGTTTGGAAAAGTACAGAGCTCTGAAAACTTCTAGTAACAACCTGTATTTACAGGGGAACTCACATTCAAAACCACATTTGATTCCAAAGGTGGTGGAACCCTGCAGGTGATTGATGGCTTTCATTGTCATCACCCTACTACCCTTCTGCACACCATTACAATGAAATGATAGCACCACCAACCATTCACTCTTAATGGGAATTTCAGACTCTTTTTCTCTGCAATGTGCTCAGAGTCACAAATGAAACAATCACCTTTTTTTTGAGTAACAATTAAGGATATGCTTTCTCAGGATTTGCTCTGCTTTGGCTAAACCATTAATGCCTCTGCTCAACAGTTCACAAAGTAAATAATGGGGCAGATTAACCTGCCTATTATTATAATTGTTCACTCAACTCTTTACACCAAGAGCCATTACATGGAAATTAGACTGGGGGGAATGCTATTTACAGCTGCTGTCTGAACACCCTGTAAATGCTCTGAAATTCATTTTCACATTTCCCCATGGAAATACTCAATAGATCAGGTTTCTTAATCCCTAAGTGACCTTAAATTGTCCAGGTCATATATTTTCTTTCCCATCATACTTAAGACTAAGTAGCAGGGAGAGTTACCAACATCACTCTTGCTAGTCCTCAAGGTATCAGGGGTACTATGGGTTAATATGCTTAAATTTGGTGCTGGATGGGTTTAAATCCTAGCTCATCTTGCTAGGTTGATGGCATTAAACAAGTTATTGTACCTCTCAAAACCTCAAACTCCCCCCAAAATTGTAGAATGCGATTATTACCATCCACTGAGTAATACATATAAAATATTAAACATGGTATCTGTCAAAAAAAAAGGAATGGTAGCTAGTATTCTAGTTGTTTAGCTCTTGGTACCATTATTCCTGTTGTTTAATGAAACCCCAATTTCTTTTATGGACTACACAGATTTGGAGGTACCAGGGATAATGGTGAGTGTTTATAGAACCTAGTGGAAATGGAGGTGTGTTCTGCAGCCATCCCAATCAGGGTAGGTTCTTCATCCATTCTAGCAGCTAAAGACAAATGTTGGAGCCCTTGTCATCATCTTCACAGGATTTTTAACAATAAACAGGGGAAAAGAAGTTGGCAAAGAAATAGTTAACTTGAGTTTTCCTTTAGTTCCATCTCCCAGGCCCAGGTGTTCTCACTTATTCATGTGCACACTCATTGGGCCAGGTGGATACAGTCATGTTACCAGGGGAAAAGGAGCTTAGCAGGCAACCTCAGCATGGCTGTGTTTACTCCCCAGGAGGGTCCTTTCACTGCAATGCAGGCTGTGAGACTGACCAAAGCTCCTTTAAACAAGCAAATATTTATTTTAAAACCAAAAAAAGATAAAAAGAGTTTTCAGTAAAGTACAAATTCCCTTCACCAATCTTTACCAGATCAGTCACTCAGCAGCCCTGATCAAAGTTCTGAGTTACGTGTCCATTTCCCAATTCCAAGCACGGGAACTCCAACAGGAAAAGAGACAAAGGCCCATTTGCAGGAAATTCAAATTGGAAATTGTGTTGGGGTTTTTTTAATCTAGCTACCCTTTATCATTCTACCCCCTATCAATGCGGAGAGAACAGTATCATGTGTGCATCGTAGAGGCTAATGACAGGAGGTTGTGAAAAACCCTAATCACTCATTTCCCCTACAAAGTCTACTATTGTCTTTTTTTGGGCAGCTTTTTTTTTTTTTTTAACCTTGAATTTGTTTCTTGAAGCCTGATGCCAGCTTGAGGAGCCCCTGGTTACTCCTCTTATTCAATAATGTCATCTCAAGGCTCATGCTCTGGACTCTCTGTACCTGGTGCCATTCACTTAGGTCTTCTCTGTCTAACTGAGGTGGGTCAGAAGTCCACAACAGCTAGATAGCCTGGTCAGACTTTCTAGAAGGAAGATAATTTCCCACTCTTTTGGGTTTATGCCTGGCAGGAGTTCAGAAGCTGAGCATCAAGAATGGACATTCAAAAGTCATCCTAAGCCATTCTTATTCCTGGCACCTCTTGCTCTGTCTGCTCTAAGTCTCTCCAAGGCTTTAGGTCATTTGTTTGGGCCTGTTCCAACTTTTGGCCTCTAATTTACTTGCAATTCTGGATGCCATTCTACCATTCTAGTTCCTTGTCGACAATAGCTCTGTTCAAGAAAATATCAGGCTAACCCAGGCCTTAATTGCTAACTGGAGACATGTTGAAATAGGATTTAAAAAGTAAAATCTCTCAGGGACTGATAAAAGTTGGGAGCCCAGCAACCTGAACTGTGGACCCTAGGTAACCATCAGGACCTTTCCGCTGGTCTGTCCTGTTTCTGTTTTCCCTCCTTCTCTGCTTGCTGCTTGCTTTAAAGGTTCATGATCCCCTTGTGATAAGAACTATAAATAATACATTGAACTTCTATAAAATGCTCCGATTTTTGGAAAGCTCATCTCCTCTGAGCCCACTGGTGTAAATAAAAGGCATTTTTCCCTTCAATTTCTGATTGCCTTCTTGGTTGCCTGCCGGAATTAAATTTTGCTACAATAGTTCTAATCTCTCTTCAGGTGTGACATAGTGGGATCAACCATTTAATATAAGGGATAGTTAAGAGAGAGATTTTTCTTTTGCAATTATTCATTTTAATTCATCTGAAAGGTACATATTTTCACTTTTTATTGTGGCAAAATACACATAATATAAAATTGACCATTGAACTGTTTTCTGTGTCCAGACCTAGGGCAGTGAGCACATTCACACGACTGTGCCATCACCACCACTGTCATCCATCCTCAGGTTTCCCAGATGCTTTTCATTTTCCCAAACTGAAATTCTATATTGTTAGGGCATAGGAGAAAATCTCCCCAGCTCTCTGGGTTCTTTTTGGACAGGATAAACAAGCAATTTAACATTGGACAGGTTAGTAAGAGAAAATTTAACTATGTGTATACCTGTAGCTACAAATTCTAGAGTATGGAAGCAAGCTGAGGGTTTATATCAAGCACTAGGGAATAGGGAAGGGGCTACGGGTTGGAGGAGAAGGGGAGTTTACATGGTGAGGTGGGGATGACTTCATATGACAATGCCTAACTTTGCATGTTCATCCTGCTTTAAGAGATTTCTCTGGTGCAGAGGGTTATTTCTTTAGATGATCTTAAATCTAGGTAGTTTTCATTCTTTAAAGTAATGGAGACAGTTTCTCCTGAGACCTCTCTATTGCCCATTGCCAAAGTCACACATACTGAAAAAAGCCTGCTCTGGACATCTTGGGAAAATTTTAATGTAATTATTTTCAGGGAGGCTGATTCTACCCTATTAAACAACTCTCCAAGCCCCTGGCACCACCATTCTCCCTTCTGTCTCCCTGAGTTCTCACATGATGCATTGTAGGTCCTCGGATAACTGGGCTTGTGACAATACTCTCTCTTTTGGGACTGGCTTATTTCGCTTAGCATGGTGTGTTCAAGATTTGGCCATGTAGCATGTGTTAAAATACAGCCTGACTATTAAGCCAGGTATCCTTGACCAATTTCCTTAACTGCTCGAGTCTTCTCACCTGTGAAATGAGGGCTATAACAGTGTCAACCTTGTGGGGGCCAGTGATTCAGTAAGTGTAAAGTACTTAAACAGCAGCTGGCTCGCAGTGAGTGCTCGTTCGATATGGTCTATTATGATGTTCTTCTCTGGTCTGGTTTCAAGTGTTCTTTTTCAAAATCTCCTGCTCTGCTCAGCATGGTGTTCTCCAGCCATCACTTATGTAGCATCTGGTGAATGGTTGACTCTCAATAAGCTTTTGTGGCATGAATGTATGATGAAATATATTTTCTTTTCCTATTCCAGAGGGTCAGATGAGGGACCAACTGTCTAAGACCTGACAGAGAATTTACTTAAATTCTAGCAATTTCCAATATGGTACCTAAATGAGTTAATTTCCCATTAGGATGAAATAGGTACAAAATTGTCTACTTGGACAGGCCAGGAAGAATTTAAAAATGGATCTGCCATGTGACTCAGCAATTCCACTCCCTAGGTGTTAACCCCCAAAACACAAAAACCAAAAAGGAAACCTGCACTACTAAGTTTATGGCAATACTATTTACAATAACCAAGATGTGGACACAACCTAACTGCCCAAAAACAGATGATGGGTCAAGAAGATATGGGATAAATACATAGTGGAATACTACTCAACAGTCAAAAAAGATAAACCTATGCCAATTGCAGCAATGTGGATGGAGCTGGAAGGGATTGCGCTAAGAAAAATGAGCCAGAAGGAGAAAGTACCCGATGGTATCATTTATGGTGGGATATAGAAAAAATAAAGCATCAGACAGAGACAAACTAAAGCTGGCTATAAACCTGTGGATTTCAGAAGGAAATGTAGAGAGGTAGAAAGGGGGAGCGTGTGGAGGCTATGGGGGCTTGGATGGTGGGAGAGCTATGGTGACTATACATGAGGAGGGAAATCCTATACTGTCAAAACACTAAGGATATAAGATAATGGTATCACAATAGCAATAAATAAATGTTTAAAAAGTCAAACTGAAAAAAATAAAACCACTTCATACTAAAAAATAAGATCTCACTTTGCTACTTACTGGGAGTCTAGCTTTGGGCTAGTCATTTCCTCTCAAGGAGTTTTGGTTTCCCCATCTATCAATCGGGACAATAATCCCTATACAATAGGGCTGCGTGAGAAAGACCTGGCCTCATGATGGGGACACATCCTCTTGCTGTCACTTTTGCCCCCACAGGCACCGACCCCTTCCTTGAGAACAGCCTTGCAGAAGGTGCCAGCTTCCTGGAGAGCAGCACATTATTGAAGTTTGGATTTAATTTCCTCCTGACTCTTCTTTTTGTTACAAACAGAATAAAAGTGAAAGAGATAGGTGACATAATTGATTCACTCTTACTAAATGACTTTAGGATGCAAATATAAAACTAAAAGTGAGGGGAGTGAGGAGCTGGCAACTTGACTTGAGGAGACAATGACCCTGCCAGGAATTCTGGCCTCAAGAAGAAGCTCTGCCAAACTGTGGAAGCCAGGGCTTGAGCAGTGCCTTCCAGCCAGTCCTTCCCCCAACCTGGCCACCCAGAGACTGCTCTCAGCAAGCAGGGATGCACAGTGGAGGGTCTTCTCCGGGGACATAGTGCCTTTCCTAAGGCACATGAGAAGGCGGGACACAGGTCACTTACTGGCTGATGGCTCTGCAGTTGACTAAAGGATGCCACCTTTCCCAGAAGAGAGGCAACATTCTCCAGCCCACAGAAGATCAGCGCAGCCCTGCCTTACACCTGGGTTTCGCTGGTATGTTCCATTAGGCTAGGGATTCTCAACCTCAGTGCTATTGACATCTTGAACTGGGTAATTCTTCACAGTTCTGGATACTTTTTGTCTATTTCTCAGTACCCCTGGCCTCCTAGATGCTCGTGGCACCTTTTCTGCCCAAAATGGGAAAGCTGAACTGTCTGCACACTGTGTCCAATATTCCTTGTGGGCAGAATCACCCCCTTGCTAAGGACCACTGGCCCTTCAGTGGTCTGGTATGCTTCTCACAGGGGGTGAAGTCATCACAGAGATGCCCTGATGTGCTGGGTACCTTTGGTTTTCTCTCTATCCTGAATCAAAGGACCACCCAATCTCTGGCTTCCTGTTAACTTTGGCCAATGGAGAATGAGGGAGATTTGAGGAAATAGGGAGAGTGGGGTTAGGGTTTGTCTTCCCCCATTCTCTCCTGGAAGGTTGTGAGGGACTGGGTACCTCCTGTGCAAAGAGCACAGCTCCTGGGAGTAGTCTTGTCACTGTTCCTCTCTTAACCACATGACTATAGCTGTCTTCCCTCACTTATTTGCTCCCTATGCTTGGTCTTCACCTTTACTCATAACCCAAGTTGAAGGTGCCCTCTCATTGCTACCGAAACTTGGCTGATCCAAATATATCGTGTGACCTTTAGGAAACATTTTAAGCAACAATTATTGTTTTTTTCTTGTGTTAGTTCATTTAACCGGTCCTTGAATCAATGCATTGCTTTTGTGTCTCCTATTCTGAGTCAGGAATGATGCCAGGTCTTGGGGGCACAGACCTCATCAAATGGGACTGCTGCCCCAAAGACGCTTATACTCTTACAGGAAATCATATAAGCGGATGGTCCTGTCTAAGACACCATGTCCAGGTGCTTTGAGATGGGGAGACAGAAATTTGTACTTCCTGTGGGTGGCACAGGGAGAGAACATGCCTGTGGAGAAAGTCCTGAGTCTCCCCTGGAGAGGTTGTATCATGGAGAGATGTCCCCAGGTGACAGCAGTGTGTCCCAGGAAGGACACAGTCTGTGCATTCCTCTCTCTAAGCCCTGGGGATTCTGTGCTGGATGCTTCTCCCAGTGGAGGCCTCTTGGCCAGGACCCCAGAGCATATCACCCATGGCCCTCCACCCCTTGGCTATCTGACATCCCTGGTGGATGCATGAAGAAAGAGCATTCCAGAGGAGAGAAGTCCTTTCCTGCAGCTGCAGCCAGATCGGCTCCTGTCCAGGGTGCCTCCCTGCTGCCTGCCAGCCAGTCATATCTCAAAGGTCACAATTTCTTCCCAGCAGTTTTCTGCTGTGTTGAAGTCTCCAGGACCCCGAAATAAATTAAAATATTGATTGATTCTTAATATTCCCTCAAATCTCTCAAAAATCTGTGGGCCTTATATAAATCATTGTGCCAGTTACAGGGACTGATTCAATAATCTACAAAGTATCCTGGTAATTACTTTTGGGCTTGCCCCATGGCAGATGCAGGCCATCTTTCCATCATTTTTAGGACACTGGGCACAATAATCTCTCAGGGGACTCTGGTTTCCTATTTTAATTATGGAGTCTGTCTGACACAGTGCCTATGCAGCAGGAGAAAGTCCAAGATTCATTCCGAAATGAACCTGCTGGGCAGACCTGGGTCAGGGACTCGCCAACTCTGTACCCTCTTTGCTTTCCGACTCCCCCACTCCATCCTCCAGTGTCCTTAGTTTTCTGGCAAATCACAATTTAGAAATTAGTTTAATAGTGACTCATTTCTCCAGATTAAATAAATAGCTTGTCTTATTAGGGAAAAGATGCCTGGAAGCCTCAAGCACTGTGGCACAAGACAGCTGCCTGGCTTTTTGCTGAAGTTGAAGGGGAGAGCAGGGACCTGGGTCATAAACCTCCCACAGCGCTGCTGCATTAGTCTGCAGCAAGAAACAAAGTGACTTCAGCTCGTTTGGGGTGAATGTGTTTCTCAGAAAAGGTGGCATGTTTCTAAAGAGGCCACAAGGGTATTTCATGGCAGGTCCTCCGTGGTCAGACCCCAGTCACTTTCTAAGCTTGAGTCCTGCTCTGATGTCCTCTTGTGCTAAAGTCCAGTCGACCCTCTCCTACACTCTTCCCTGCTCACCTACTCCAGACCCGTTGGCTGCCTTGCTCATCTTCCAAAGCTGGACACGGTCCTGCCACGATGTCCTTGCACTTGCAGCTCCTCCTCCACCCTACAGTGGTCCCCCCCCAACTGAGGTGCTGTCCCCATCTACTGCATGTCTTGCTCCCCCACTGCTAGTAGTTCTTTGCTCAAATGACTATCAGAATTCATCCCTGAATGCTATATTTAAATGTTCCCCTCGTTCATCTCTTTAATCTTTTTTTTTTTGTAGCACTTAGTACCACTTGAAATTTTACAATACATCTATTTATATTATCGGTGGTCCAAAAATAAGTTGTAAGCTCTTAAGTTGGCAAGAATGCTTGTTTTCGTCTCTGCTATATGGCAGAATCTAAACAACCTGACACAGTAGGACATATATGTATGTGTATATTACAGAATGAATAGATATGTGAAAATTGATTTTTGTTCTGGTCCATTCTCAACCCCTGGACAGCTGTTTGAGCCCCTGGAGGCAGCAGCTGAAGGAGCTGAAGGAAGGAAGAGACCCAGAGATCATGAGACCCACCAGGAAATGCAGAGTAGAGAAGGCCACAGAAAAGGCCACAAAGGAACTGGTTGGTTACCACACACCAAGACGTCACCTGGGAAGTGAGCAGAAGGAAGTAATGAGGCAGAGTAACCTGAGATACTGCTGTTACTGGAACTATTCCCAACCACAGGCTAGAAGTGGGTGAACTGATGCATTGATGGGCTTGCCATGGATTACAAATAGATTTCACATGGAGACATAAGTGCCTATTCAGTGTGACTGCTTGTTTAGGTCATTATCTTGAAAATATGTTTCCACCAACCTCCTTAGATCTTCTGGGAACCAGGATTCAAATTCAAGCTTGTTTTCTAGCAGGGAGTAAGAGAACACTAAGGCATAGCTTTCTACAGCCTAAGCAGTTGGGCCTCTGAGCCTTTCTCACAAGGCTGCCACAGAACGGTATGACCCCTGGAGGATGGCCCCTTGTAGACATTGAGTAATTGCTTCTTCTGCTCCCCAGACAAATGAGGGAGTGACGACCCTATAGAGACCTCTCCAGCCCATTGTGTCTCAAATGGAGCTGTTATTCACCTCTCCCTCCCTACCTCCACCCCAACCTCACAATTAGAGCTAACTCATCTCCTGGCCTTGTGCTGTGGTCCTTCAGAACCAGCCGACTTCTCTGAGAGCAAGTCCCACCTTTTGAAGAGTCAGCTCTGAGGACAATGACTTGCAGTCATTTTCCTTCCGTAAGAATGTCAGCTTGCAGACCAAGTCTTCACTATATGGAACCAAGCTGAGAGACAGAGGGAGAAGCAGGGCCTTGCTTGTTCCACTGGGGCCTGGCTCTGGCCACACCTGAGGCCATTTCACCCTGGGCTTTTTGGGTAGTACCCAAAGCCCCTTTTGCTGTGGCTAATTTCAGCTAAATTTCTGTCACTTAACAACTGAAATGTCCTTACAAACACAGGTCAGTTTCAGTTTCCTTGTGAACCGGAGAGCTCATCTCAGGTGCAGTTGTGGAAGACAACTGGGAGAATTGGTGGCATCATCTCCCCAGAGGCCTTGAGCCCTGCACCCGGGCACTGGCAGGCAGGGAGCAGAAGCAGTGAGACTGACACTCTAGCTAGCAGGACCTGATAGGGGTCCTGTGATAAAACTGGATGGCCATGGTCACAGCATGATAACGATGGTGCTGCATTAGAATAGCAGCCATTGTGCCCTGGTCGGTGGAGACTTGGAGAAGGGAAGTCAAGCCTTCTCATGAGAGGAACTGAGTGAGGGGATTTAAGGAGGAGAGGACAGAGGGGGGGGCACAAAGAGGAGGAGAGCTGAGGAGCAGCAGGGAGGCTGGAGAGGCCTTGGAGCTGCCCCTGCCATGTGTAGCAGCAGGATAGGGAAAGAAGCCACACTGGATTTCCACTCCCAGCCTAGGCCCCTGAAAGCACGTTGGAGAAATATGTGACTTGCGTAAGTTGACTTGGAAACATGGTACTTGAAAATTGTTTTAACTTTGAAACTGCAAAGTTTGGGACTTGTCTGGAGACCTGAAGAGAACTTGCTGTGTTGCTGTTTTCATTGTGAGAAATCTGAAGTGGTTGCTGCTGTTGTATCATGTGAGTTTTGCTGATTTCAGGCCACTTTAGAGTTGAAACTGAAAGAATGCCAGAGCTGTGACTTTTGGAGGAGAATTGACAATGCCATCTTGGTTTCTTTGTTGCATTTGAAGCTCCTGCTTTTGAATAAGGATTAATGACGCCATCTTGGTTTCCTTTGGCTTGAAGAGAATAACCATGTCTTTTGAAGGAGGAGCCATGAACGCCATCTTGATTTCTTCATTTGGTTTGAAGTGAATAGCTGTGCCTTTGGAGGAGAAGCGATGATGCTATCTTGGTTTCCTCATTTGACTTGAAGGTGGGACAGCTGCCGTTTTGTGACACACATGTGGCTAAAGACCCATGTGCAGTTTTTTTTTTTTTTTGGACTAGAGACTGGACTATGTTGAAATATTACCAAAGGGGTTCCTTTTTTATTTTTTGTCTTTTTAATGAGTAAATCTGTTTTTGTCTCTTCTTAAGGTTAGTGTGGTCTAGCAACTGCTTGTGCAGCCTGGGACAAACCTGATGAGTGGCTGGGTGTAAAGGGCTAACTGCTCCCGTTTGTAAATTTAATTATGCACTCTGTTTTGTTACCTGATTTCAGACCCTGTACATTTAAAGCCAGCTGCTTTTCCCTCCTTCAGCTATGCTATGAATTTTTTCTTTTTTTATGCTCTCACAGTTTCAAATTCCCAAGAAACAGGAGGCAGGCAGTCATCATAACCTCATTCATCCCAAGCCCACACCCTCCCTAAACTCTGTTTCACTTCTAAGAAATGGAGGTGCTCATCTAGAATGTGGGTCTCCAAGGGGCTGCTGCTAGAGCAGGGCGTTTCAGCAGGACAGTAGGCAATGTTAACATCTGACAGAACTTGGTGCCAGGCTGTAAGCTGTGGTCCAAGAAGAGGGAGGTAAGTGATTAATTTGAAAAAGACTAGAAGGAATGTTAACATGGGGGAATCTGGGGATCAGGGATGCAAGAGCAGGCAGGACATGTGGAGGGGAAGTGAGGAGACTCTGGGACAGTCACCTGGAACAGGTACTGTGCTTGCAATGACTTTCACAGAACATGACTGTGTTGCAGACATTCACCTACATGACTGACCTCTTCTTTCTAGTCCTGCCTATAAATGGTGTCTTTGTTTGCCTTTCATCATCCAAGGGCTGATTATTATTCAGATCTTTTTCCTGTATTGAAGTCAGATCTGAACTTATCCATCTTTGTTAATTTTTCCCTAGTTTTTCTCTATGGCAACCACATACCTCTTACACTTCTCTCACTCCAAGGCACGATGCTGCTCTGAGCAGGGACTCAGGCCCATGGAGTTCTTTCCCCTTCCTGTCATTTCCCAGTTGTGTGACCTTGAGCATGTCACCCACTCCTGTGGGTACTTTGACCAACTGCTCCATTATGCTGGGATTCTATAAGTCTGTCTCCTTTCCTCATCAATCTCTAAACTACAAGGACCCCGTCCAGAAATGCCATTCTAAACCCTTGCTGGTAAGCAGGTGTCTGCCCACAGACCCCAGTCCCCAGATGCTACAGGCAATTTGGGAACTATATTTTTAAAATCACCACAGATGGGAAGCCTAAACTGTAATGAGACTTGTTTGAAAATGCTGCTTTTAGCATTTTAGCCCCATCTCTTCATCCCTCATTACATTCAGCTTTTCAGATGGCCGCCCCAAATAGCCCATGATCTTCCTGATTGCTCCTGGAGAAGGGCCTCAGATCAGTGCAGGCTCTATGCTCCCCCACCCCTATTCTGGTTCTAGTCCATTGCAGCACTATTGAGATCCCATATGATTAATGTTACGGCCTCTTTAACAGCCTGTGCTATCTGCATAAACATGGGCAGATTTGCTTTTTCATTGTGCCCTAGAGGTCCATTACAGCTTCTATTATCTTCCCCACCATATCTGTCTGTAACCTTAATCTGAGTTCTTGACTCTGCAGGTTCATCTGGATATGTCATCTTTTTATCTACACAGTAATACTCTTCCCACCTCTGTGCTGCTATTTTCCTTTCCTGGAAATGATAAGTCTTCAGATAACATCCCTAGAAATGGAGAAATAGGGACATTTTTAACCCTTGCAAACTGTCTCTGGTTTGTTCAGTGATGTACCTTCTGGGTGAGGGACTTGTCCCAAAGGCTGGTCTTGCCCCTTGGGAACCTCCCTTGGAACCTCCCTATATTATTCAGATAATCATAGCTGCATAAACATTCAATCCACACTGAATAGTCTATTACTTTTTCCTGAACTTCCAAACTCTTTCTAAATCTGGCTTCTGGAGTACATACTGAATTTGCTCTGGTAGCTTAATACCAGACTTTTCACCTTTTTACCAATGAGTGTACATACAGACATAGGCAAGCACTTTTCTATGAATACATAGCCAAAATGCATACAGGGTTTTTCACTGTATAGCCACAGAATCCAAAGCAATTGGAACATTGCAAAGTTTACCCATTTTAAACACAT
Organism: Uropsilus gracilis; assembly: GCA_004024945.1. Classification (NCBI taxonomy): domain Eukaryota; kingdom Metazoa; phylum Chordata; class Mammalia; order Eulipotyphla; family Talpidae; genus Uropsilus; species Uropsilus gracilis. The sequence goes on along the minus strand of PVHY01002391.1, from coordinate 47,497 downwards.
GGCTACAATCCAAAGTAATAGACACATTACAAAGTTTGTCCACTTCAAGTCCATGGCTACTTTTTACTAAAGCATTTTAAACCAACGTCTTATAACTGCTTTCCACTTTAAGGCGACCAATGAAAGGTAAATTATCCTTGGGCTGGTCAACCATGAGTTATTTGTCCTGCCAGAGTTGCCAACTGAAATCGGGTCATAAAAGGAGGAGCAAGAGCCTCCAGCTTACAAACCACAGGTCTGTTTCATCCACATGTAGCAGTAGCCACTCAAAATGCAGTTCAACAAGAGATTTTATTAACAAGGAAAGTTACTCAAGAAAACTATTAACAAGAAAAGTTACCCCCAAAAAATGCAAAGCTTTTTAAAGCCACAAATGGCCAGTTATCTTATTCCAATCACTCTTTAGTACAAAAGTCCTAAACACAGTCCAAGATGATGCCCCTTTGGTATGGACAGAATCTCAGCTTGGCTACATGGTGAGCTGGGAGCTGGCATACACAATGTGCAGGCATGAGTCAGAATGCAGGCAAACACCAGGGTGCAGGTATGGGCTGGGATACAGGTGTGGATCAGGGTGCAGGTATGGGCCAGGGTGCAGGTGCAGGCTGGGGTTCAGGTATGGGTCAGGGTTCAGGCATGGACCAGGTTGCAGGCATGGGCGAGGGTATAGGCATGGGTTGGAGTATAGGCTTGTCTGCAGTGCAGGTGTGGGCCAGGGTTAGGTATGAACTGGGGTGCAGGTGTGGACAGATTAGAAGCAGAGTAGCAAACTAGGAAACAGAAAATAAATGGGCAAACATCCGAGGTGAGGATCTTGGTAGCTGGGTTGAATTCAGAATCTGGTGGTGTAGAACTCAAGCCAACTAAGTCCAAAGCCACAATGGAAACCAAGGCAATGTGATAGCTCAGGATGCAGAGTTTTCTGCTGGTGACCATGCACGAAACTCTGGAGCCAAACTATTTGGGTTTAGATTCAAGTTATCCTTTTTCAATTGACAGACTTGAGTCAACTTATTTAACTTTCCCCATTGACATATTGAAAAACTATAATTGTACCTTCCTCATACTATGGTTTGAGTTAAAATATGTACAGTTCTTACAAGTGGTGCTTGGAAGACAAACTTATGTTATTTGTAGCAACATGACTGGAGCTGGAAGGAATCATATTAGTGGAAATAAGCCAACAGAACTAACACATAGTACCTTCCTCATACTATGGTTTGAGTTAAAATATGTACAGTTCTTACAAGTGGTGCTTGGAAGACAAACTTATGTTATTTGTAGCAACATGACTGGAGCTGGAAGGAATCATATTAGTGGAAATAAGCCAACAGAACTAACACATAGAGTAAGAGATGGGGAGGAGAGTAAAATCGGGGGAGGGCACAAGAAATAAAGATGATTCATGGGTGATAAGGTGATGGGAGAAACCTGGGGTAGACAATGATGTTTCATATGTGTGTGTGTGTGAAATCAATAAAAAATAAATTAAAAAATAAAGTGTTAGAAATAAAAAAGTGGTGATTGGCTCATAATGGTATTAGACCTAGCTATTAGTTTTCATTTAAAAAAGAAAATTAAGGACTAAGTCACTTTGCACATGGAGAATTCTGCTCCAGGGATAGGTTATAGGCTCAGTGCAGCTTCTGATCTCCTTTGGGGGTGCATTTCCTCCTTGGAAAGATCTGGCCTTGGTGAACATTGTGCTCTAGTCTCAGTTCTTGCTCTTGATGTGATTATTAGCAGGATAGCTGAACAACTATCTATTTTTATTTCAAAGTACCTCTGGAAATGTGAAAAATAAATATTTCTGCAATAAACATAATGTGGACTTTGGTGTTAGCCCTGGGCTTAAGTTCTTGTTCTTATATATGATAATTTACATGGAATCTCATTTGACTGATGACTTGCTGAGACTCAAAAATCTGAATAAGTCTTCATTCTTTTACCATGTGTCACATGATGGATGGCAAGCTTGAACGTTTTTGAGTCTTGAATCCTTAGCTATACAATGGAAATCGAATGCCTGCTTCACAGAGTGAGGTTCCAGTTAAGGTGTGTAGATGATGTGACTCAACACTTCCTTTTCTGTTTCTCCCAAAGAACCTGCTTCCTCCCTATATGGCCTCATGTTGTATAGGGCTGAGATCTCATCTAACAGCTGTACTGGAGGGGGTCCACTTTAAGTCCACCCCATGGATGTTGGCATGATTCAGTTCTTCCTGGGCTGTGGACTGAAGTCATCAGAGTCATCAGCTGACTGCAGGTTGGAGGGGCCCCTTAATTTCTTGGCATGTGGGTATCTCTATAGGACCACTCATGGCTGCCTCCCCTGGAGTGAGTAAGTGATACAGGTAGAGAAAGAAGGAAGCAAGTGTTTGCCCTCATATCTGAAATATCCGAGCATTATTTACTAGCAATCGACTTTAAGGAGGGAAGTTATACAAGGGTCTTATACAAGGCGGGTGAGGAGGGTCACTTTGGACATCTTAGAGGCTGCCTACCACCCTCTGAAATCATGCCCCCCCCCCTCTCCGCACAGGTTTCTACACTTCTTCCCTCTCCAAATGAACCATTAACCATAACCTCTGAGTCATTTTTCACTTTACCACATCCTCACCCTCCACCAGAACCAAACCCCAAATGCACTGAGGCTTTCAATCGTTCAACAAGAGATTTACCTTAACAGAGGTCCTTGTAGAGTAATTTCAATTTTTCACTTGAAGAAATCTTGATTTTTTTCCCCATAGCCCTCTAAGTTTTCCATTTCTTTTTTTTTTTTAAAAAACAGAGAACTGATGATTTTTTTCCCTTCACCCATCCCCCAGAGCTGTAGCAACTGAATTCTGTCTAAAGTGCGTGTTTTACTGTAGGATATTTGAACTCTTCCTTTATCTTATAATCAGAAAACTTCCAATCTAGTGCTGTTAAAAATTGCCTTTGTCGTGGCTCAGGCGGCAGGGTTTGTTTGCTTCTGTGGGCATGGATTAGCCCAACCATTCACTTCTAGCTGAGAAACCTCTGCTCAGGGTTTGTCCAGTTCTTCTGTCAGGACTCATGCTGGGCTTTAGCAGCAGTCAGAATGCAAAGGAAAGAGTGAAGAGATGCTGATATAGAAAAGCTGATGGCAAAGTGGACCATCCTGAGAAGAGGCAGAGAACTGTGTGATGAGGCTGACATAGGGGGCCTGTATACTATGAGTCTTGGGGCTCAGCAAGACATTCCCTCATGTTTCCCAAGACCTAAATTTAAGACTGGAGTTCAAAAGAGGTCAGAAGCAGCAACAATGTCAGCAGCTGGAATAATCCTGAAGATAAAAATACTGAGTGGTATGCAAGTAGTATTAATGGGTCTTTGAGACTCAGAGAGGTACAGTGGTTTACTCAAGGTCACACAGCCTCAAGTGGTGGAGATGGGAATTGTCTATATGACACCAAGTGCTGCTACTAGCACGTAGCCTGACCTCCTCAGCCCCATATTATTATCTTGCTTCCTTCTGATTTTTGTCTGGCTTCAGGTTGATGTTAGGAACAAGGGAAGTGGCAAGGACTGATGGACAATGTGTTAGTGTGTGGGGCAGTAACAGACAAACTAAACTACCTTACAAGGGAAAAGCTGGTTTTTAAACCCTCCACTATCAGGGCCATTCATCTGTGCATCAGCAGTGCATGACCAGGTAAACAACAACAGGATTTATTAACAAGAAGATAAAGAAGCAAGAATCCCCAAAGCTGCCAAGGCCCCTAGATATCTTACCCCTTCCCCCCACACCCCTCACCCCCCCCCCCCAGTCCAGTCTCTAGGTTCCAGGTTCAAAAGCTGCAGTTGTTTCTAATCACACATGCATCCAAACAGAACAGCACTTCTTCTTTTCTGGTCCCAGCTCCAAGCCAGGATCAGGGACCCCAAACCAAACAACATGAAACAAGCCAACACCAGGACCAGGTTTCCAGGAACTTGTTCTCTTGTCAGGAACAAGCATTTGCTTGTTGGTCTAGGCTGCTGCCCATGAACCAAAAGCCCATGACTTTTCTTTTTCTCTGCCAGGTTGTGGCAGCTCCTTTTTCCTCCTCTCTCTCTGGTCTGCGCAGTTCCCATGTTGTTCTCCCTGCAAGCACTCTTATGCTCTATCTCATCCCCTGCTCTTGTGCCTGTGTTTTCCTCTCTCAAGGAGAGAGACTTGGTGTACCTCACCAAATTTCCGCCCACAGCAGCATCCCTCTAATTTTACTTCTTCTTATTACAAAGATGGGGCCACAACCCCTGAATTCAGCCTTGTTGCCCCTTTACATAAGGATGGAAGGGCAGCAGAAGAGCGCTTCAGAGGAAATCTTTTCTTAAACCCTAGGTGTCTCTGCAGTCTGAACCTCACTCAGACTCACAGATACTGGAAGACCCAGAATCTTTGCAGGGCGGAATGTAGCAAAACATGGTCAGAGCTCCAATTAGTGTCCTCTAGTGGACATCAAGGCCACGGGTGCCCAACCACAATGACAACAGACATGACTCTGTGGCAAGAGCCAACCTTGCGCTCTATCATTGCCTTCTAACTCAAGTCTGGGTTTCCTCCAGTTTCCTCCACACCTCACCCTAGACTGTACTCTGAGTAGCTCCAGGAGAAAGGCCTTCTGGATCTGAACCTAATACAGCACTGTGACTGCAGTGGCCCCTGTGATGCAAACCCATATTCTCTTCTCCCATCCCTTGGGACTGAGACACACAGCTCTCAGTTGAGTCCATGTCCAGACTTGCCCTCAGATGAAGAGAACCAGTTCACCCATGTGGCACCCCTTCCAGTGAGTCAGTGCAGGGAAGAAGTGGACCCCAGCACTTGTCTCATTTAAGCTTCCTTCTTTGGGTCACTTTGGCTCCAGAGCATCCCTGAAGGGTGCTGATGCCTTTGTGGCTCCCACGTTATAGTCTAACCCCTCCTTCAGTTCAGGCGCTTCACAACTTCCACAGGTGTGGATCCTGTGAGCACTCCCTGGTGAACATCCTGCACACCTACTTCTTCTGTAGCGCCAGCTCCTGGAAGAACTCTACCTGAACAACTGCTCTATGTGTCTCAGATCATGGCCTTGGATCTATGTGATGCCCTTGCAGACACATCCTTTCCTAAGTCCCAGTTCAGCCTGGCCCCTGGCCACTGTACCTCCCACCCCCTCACCTCCAGGCCCTGGCCTGTGGCGGGTAGTCAAGCAAGTTCAAGCTCTTCACTGCATGATTGCAAAAACAGACCGAGCAAGGAGGGGGTGTGGGGCTGGTCCAAGGTCACATTGCCAGGCAGCCACCCCGAGTTCTCCTCGTAGCCTACACTATTTCCACTGTGATGATGACTTTTCATTTAACAGACTGAATCCAATCCAGCAACCTTTCTTAAGCTCCTGCCCCTGCTGCTGGCATTATTGCAGTGCTCCCAGTCTTCTGTCACCATGGATACCTTTTGTGTCATTATCCCCTCTGACTCCCTGCTTTGGAAGATCTTACTATCATGTACTCTTCCCTTGCAGATAATAATAAATTTGTTTTCACAGTTTTATTCATCAAAACCATATGTAACTGCCAATCAGAGCTTCTGATCCAGAAGAGATCATCACAGTTGGTATAAATATTGAGTTGATATAAATTGAAGCTTGCAGCTTCATTTAGTTTGAGGGGGATGGTGATTACTGAAGAGAACATGTGCAGTTTCCACGAGGTGCTTTAAACTTTTGAAAATCACATGTAGATGTCTGTGCCTGCTCCAAAGTGGGAGTGAACCAGGACCCCAAAGCCCATCCTAAAGAGTGAAGCTCCTTGAACCCCCTGCTAGAAGGTTCCCAAAGGTTCTTCCAGCCAGGCACTGAACCCTCCCAGCTCCCAGCCCCTGGGCCCTAGCACTCATGGGAGCTTGCGGGGGCAGGATCAGATGCCTTTTCCTTTTTCTTCCATCATTTGTCCTCCATTTTTTTGATTCTTGAAACACTTGAAGCGGGCAAGTAGGCACAATTTCAACTATGATTACCAATTTATCCCTAGTTATCAGTTAAGCCCTTTGTGGAGCTTGCTGACAGCTCCTTCCACCAGATGATTTGGAATCCTGGCAAAGCCTCTGGGAGGTGATGAGGGCCCAACGTGACCCAGGAATGGCTCCAGCTCCAAGAACAGTTCCAGCTCTTTAGGCTGTGTCTGTGGGCATGGTATGATCAGGACCCACAAATGGTGGGCAGCCGGGTCAGCTCCTGGCATCTGTGTTCCACTCACCATCTCAGCACAAGAGTGCTGCCCTTGCAGGGCAGCCTCAGATGGAGTGCTGGGGCCTGGCAGGGAGGTGGAGGTACTGAGCTTTCCAACGACATCTAATTTTTCTTCAGGATTTGGCTGCAGGGCCCATTGCTCCTAAGTTTCGTGGTAGCCTGAGATTGCCTCCAAGATGCTGTTGGCTAGAATTCAGGCTTGTGGTTGTGTCCAAACAAGGGGCAGAAGTGATCTATACAGAGATGGAAGAGACCCAGTAGTACCCAGAGAGGCTGCTCTATCTCTACTCGACCCTATTGGCTGCAGTTTTCTTCCTGCCCAGTCTCCAGCAGACCTTTGAATACGCTCCCTGAGGCCACCCAGACCTTCCTGAACTTCCACAGTGGACCTGGGACATCATGAAGAGGTCGGGCCTTGCAACTTTGGGCCATGGAACTGATCTCTCATTCTCTAGGGGAAATGAGACAAAACTGATGGCCAGTCCTGGTGTCTGAGTGGTTCCCAGGGTCCAGCAAAGGGACCAAATTTCCAGAGCTCTGAAGACAAGGGGTAACACCCCAAAATACGGACTCAGTTTTCCATTCCACCTTCATTGGTTGAGCAGCTGCTAAGAAAAAAGGCCGCATCTCCAGATACCTGGCAAACAAATGCAGTATTGCATCCCGACTCGATTGCTTCTCTGAGGTATCCACAAATGTATTTGGGGAAAAGCTTGAAGAACAAGTTGAGGGGCGACTTTCCTTCTATGAGACTGGAGAGATTCCATGAAAGAATCTAGATGTCATGAAGGAAGCAATGGTTCAGGCAGAGGAAGGAAGTGGTGAAATTACTGCTGAAATTACTAGGAAGCTTGAGAAACAGGAGAAAAAAACGCTTGAAGAAGGAAAAGAAACGGCTGGCTGTGATGGCCCTTGCATCCCGGAAAACAGCAGTAGTACCCCAGAGAAGTGTGAGGAGCCAAGTGAAAGACCCAAAAAGAAGAAAAAGCAGAAATTCCAGGAGATTCCTCAGGAGAATGGAATGGAAGACTCAGCTGTCCCCATCCCCAAACCCAAGAAAAAGAAACATTTTTTCAAAGAGAAGCTCGTTAATTGTGATGTTGAAGAGACAGCTGGCAGTGGAAATCTTCCTAAGAGGAAGAAATCTTTCTCCAAAGAGGAACCTGTTAGTGACCAGGAAGAGTCAGCAAAAAGGAAATTCTCTTCCAAGGAGGAGCCACTCCTTCACTGGACTCCTTCAGGTCCAGCAGTGGATCTGAAAAAGAGGCTACTGGCAGTAAGAACAGTGGCTCCAAGAAAAAGAAAAAGTTGTCAAAAGTACCCCAGGAAGACTAACACAGGGATATTACCCCCTCATGAGGTTTAGCCCATGGTGACATTTCCTACCCCATCCCCTGTACCCCAATAAAACCCAAAAACTTAAAAAAAAAAAAAAGAAATGAGACAAAACTGGCTACAACCCTGTTCCAAGGGACTCTCTGTAAGGGCTGCATGTGCCTATGTTAAAAATCTGATTATCATTTTTTTTCTGATAAAAAAGTAAGATATGGCAGAAAAATTTCCTTCTTGAGTAGTTTTGTCAATTATTTAAGTGAGCACTTTTAAAATAATGTGTATTCTGGTCATTTAACCTTTATCGAAGGAATCAATAAATATTGAAGGAGGCTTTCAATAAAATTTAAATTGAAATAATTTATAGGCTTTGATTTAATGTTAGGGATGAGGAAGACTAAATAAAGATTCAGATTAAGAAAGCTGATGAGACTATTCTGAATCAATGATTGAACGTACACAAAGATAAATGATGAGTAAAAAAAAAATCCTTACCTTTTAACAAATGCTACAGAAAAACACCAGTCTATTTCTAGATAATTTGGTCTCTATATATGAGAGTTAGTACATCATAAGAGAGAAACTTAAATAACTAAAAAATATATATAGTAATAAATAAAACAAACCCTAAAGGAAAAGGGTTGATTCTGACTGACTCATCAATGAGTGTTCAGACTGAACTTATTACATGCACTTTTTTCCAGTAATTTTAAATGAGGTCAGGCTCCAGTGGGCCCAGAGAACCAGTTTTAGGGATGTATCAATACCTATCAAGCTGTGACTCCAGTGCCTTTATACCTCTAATTGTTTGGGTTTCCTCCAGTCCCAAACGCAGTAATTCAAACGTCTCTTTGACTTCTTAAGCCAGAGTGATTTCCAGAAGCTCAAGAGCCGCATTTCTTTTCATGCCTAGCACCTGAAATTGGTTTCAGCAGATTCTTTTTCCTTTTCCTTAAACTCCCCAAAATACTACTTTTGGGCAAGAAGCGAGCCTGTACCCTCCTTCAAGCCAGTTGCAGAGTCCAGGGCAAAGTGGGGGATCCCCAAGGAGCGGTCACCCCTGACCTGTGCAGGAGAACAGCTTTTAGTGCTGGCATCAGAAGGCTTGGGGCTGGGATCAGAGGACCCAAAACAAAGCTCCAAAAGCTTCTGATAGTTCAAGCTGCAGCATTAAAGTTGGAATAAAGATGTCAGAAGGGCATTTTTTTTCTCTTAAAACCTCAAGATTGTTTTCTAAACTTCATGTTAAACTTTGTTGGCTGCAGAAAGTGTCCTTAAGTGACTTCCACAAATAGTCTGAACCCCTTCTTTCCTCAATAAATTTTTTTTTTGGGGGGGTAACTGTGCTGTTGATATCAGTCTTGCTCTGGACACAGTTGATTGAAGAAGAAGGAAGCTACACCTCACTAAGGGGCGTTGGTATAAAATCCCTTAGGGGTGTTCTATAAACTTGACCTTCTGTTTAATCTGCATGTGGGATAGCAATGAACCAACTCCATCAAACCTTCACTTTTAGAAAGAGTGAATGCAAATTATCCACAACATGGTAGAGTTTGTTCGACTGGTAACATCCTGACTGATAACAAACTACAGTTGAGAAGCCTAGAGACCCAGGAAGCATGAGTTAGGGGCCGATGGAACATGACTGGGCTTCCTAATTCGAAGGTCCCAATGTCACTGCAGTAAGCCTCATTTCTGTTGTTGAGTCAGTCAGAATGGCATCTGATTCTTTGCAACAGAACTCTTCATATACAAGAATTTCTTTGTTTGACTTCTTTTTTTAAAATTTAATTAATTAATTAATTTTAATTTTTTTTCTAAATTCTTTTAATTTCTTACATAGGTAAATGTTTGCTGGGATGCCTTCCCTCCTCCAACCCTCTACTCCCTTGTTTGCACTCAGTCTCTACTCTCATTGTTCTTTTGTGGTTTGTGTTGGGTTCTTTGGTCTCTTTTTCTGTGGCTGTGTCCATTTGTCGGATGAGGGACTGTGTTCCAGGGCCACGGCACATTGTGCTTGATGGTTTGTAGTACTTAGCTTTGCATTGGGCAGCCAGTCCATGCTCATTTGGGGTCTATTGGTGTCTTTAAGTTGCTGGCTCCAGTACGATCTCTTTGCCATTCCGCTGTCTCTGTACCCCCTTTCTCTGACCTCTGGCTTTGGGGATCCTTTGCCCCAGCCATTGTCAGTGAGGAGGTTTCTCGATGAGGGCAGGCATCCACTGATGGACCTTGCAGGTCATCTCCTCTCTGTCCGTTTGCAGATTTGTGGTGAAGTCAATGCCCAGACTCTGCAGGCCTCCTCTCCCAAGGCTTGGGGAAGGAGCCATGTTTCCTTGGGTGGCAAGTTCCACGTGGAGTTTTGATTCATCAGCTTCCGGTGAAGCCATAGATGAAGGTCTGATAGGTCTTTACCACAGTTGTTTCTCCATTCCAGCGTCTACTATCTTTCTGAATGATCCTTGTTCTGTGTCCCACACACGTGCATGCGCAGGCTCTTTTCTGGCCCTTCATCCGTTCTATGTCGCTGTGTGCACGTTTATGCTATTAGTCCCCCTGAGAGAGCTAAGTGGACTGAGGGTGAAGCAGCAAAGATGTCATTCTCCCCCCCCCACCCCGCTATTTCTGGACCAAGGATGGATCCCGTCTTGCGGTCAGGTCCGGGGGTCCCGGCCGGCCTCTGCGTTCCCCTTACCCGCCAGCTCAACAGCAGAGGGGCCCAGTGGGTGCTGTGTGGTTGCTGAGTGGGTGCAGCTGCTGGACTAGGTTCGCCAGCAGCTGCGGGCACCTGCCGGTCAGGGCAGGCGTAGACCCCACGTGACAAGCTGGTCGAGTTTCTCAGACCAGTTCCTAGATCCCACGTACTGCTGGGACGTCAGCAGGAGGAGCCTAGTGCCGTGGGGGAGGGTGGAGGGTGGTGGCAGCCGCCATGGTATTGGTGGCTGCCTTGCAGGGCTTTAACACCCCACTGTTGTCCCGTGCCCCAGGCCGGTCTGGGGGTCCCCTTTACCCACTTGACTTCTTAATTAAGGTGACTTATAAAGGCCCTGAACCGAAGATCTGGTGTTCAGGAGGTGTCTTTCAAAACCAAGAAGAGCAAAGTGAAGTAGCAGGAATTTTGCCACTTGTGGCCTTGTAGCTGGTAACTTATAAAACATTGTCTATCTTCTCTCTCAGATGTTTCAGTTCCTGTGCCCTGGTGGTTGGTTCTCTCTTCCCAGAGGTAGAACTCTTGAAGTCCTATGGGATGAGGGGTTTTTGACCATTTCCTCAAGTTTAAGTTGTGGAGTGGAGGATAAAAATCACCATTTTGTCTCCATTAGTTCATAGGTCCAGACTTCAGCCTCAGTTTTCCTCCGCGGACTCAGGTCCCTCATCCTCAGCTGCACCAACCCAACCCTTTCTCAGGGTGACTGCCATTTGTTTTACTTCTTGACATTGCTGGGGGTTGAACTGTGACTGAGCCCTCACTCAGAACCACACAATCCGCATGCTTTCTGTTGCTTAGAATCGTGTTGCCATTGCTCCCTCACCAGGCCCCTGTTCCAGCTCTACCTAGGCTCGAGATGGGCACTGGACATGTCTAAGAACCATGCCCCATTCTGTCAGATCAGGGCTTCCCCTTGGCCCCCATCTGTAAGAATGAGTGATAACTGTATTGCTTCACTCTCCATGCCTCTCTCTGCCTGCCTTTCTGAGGTAGGGCACTCCTGGGAATCCTGGAGCTATGGACTGGGGATTTGATTTTCATTTAGCAGCCTGTGTTTTGTGCAACAAAGTATTAATTGGGTCTCTTTGCCTCCCGGTGATGTGGTTGTCAGGGAAAAATTGAAGAAGCTGCTGAAACTGCTGAGGAGTCGGCTGGAGATTTAATTTTCCCTAATTTTTCTACCTCTGGGGAAATTGCCAAATTAATCAGAAGCTAGACCTGTCAACACCACTGCAACATGTGAGTGTTTACCCTGGGAATGTGGGTCTACCAGTTACCCCAGAGGTCTCAGACACTGTGTCCTGTGGCACAGGGCCACCTTGGGGTCATGAGACAGTTGTTTCCACCCTCAACCCCCACCACCCTGCGGCTCCATCACTGGATCTAGGGCACATGACAGGAAAATCCTGCCTCAGCATTCCTGCTGAGAGTAAATCTGCTCCCAGCTCACCGTGCCAGAGGCAGCTCTGTTTCCTCCCCCCTTGCTGTTGTTTCTACTGTGGATTTTGTGTTAATTCCTGGGGTACTAGACAAGCCAGGGAGGGTTGACAGGACCTCGAAATTTCCTAAGCCTTGAAGCTAGCGCTAAGCCCCACTAAACCCAAGATGGCCTGGTGCCATTTTCCTACATCATTTGGTCTTGGAACACTTAGATTTTACAGCATGGATTAACATCTTCCTCAAATAGTGTTTAGTGGAACACATTTAGGAAAATGTTATTCTATTATAAGATTTATCACACTATATTGCAATGATTTATTTGCATGTCTGCCTTCTCCACCAGGCTGTGCTTCCCCAAAGGGTAAGAGATGTATCTTATTCATCTTTTTATCACCAGCACCAAGCACAGTCCTTCGTAGTTGTTCCTCTAAATAGCACTTTTCAAGGTCCCCCAGCAACCTCCATCTCTGTCTTTATCTTATTCAAATTCCCAGGAACATTTTACCCAGTTTTATAGTCCTTCCTTCAGACATGTTTTTCTTGTGGTTCCCATCCCTCTTGATTCTTTTCCATAAAACCTATGACTCCTTTGCAGTACCCCCCACCTATCACTGTTACCCAAACATTGAAGAGTCTAGTACCAAAGTGACTTGCTTTGGTCATTGAGATGCTAGCAAATTGTGTCCAAAGCAGACACCCTAACAGTGTTTGGAGAGGGTGGTCTGGCACCCAGATGCTGGGTAGCTTATCAATGTGTATCCTTTCAGTCCAAACTTACCCTTTATTGCCTGATTTATGGAAATGGATAAGGGTCCTTTACATCTGTTTCCTTTGCCAGTAGGTTTGCTGCTAAGCTTTGCCAGCAGAGGGCACTGGATAGGGGAGAGACTCTCCACTAACTGCCGTCATATTCCTCATGCCATCATCTCTTAACTGGTCTTCTTTCTTCCATTTTTTCTGCAACCTGTCTTGAATGCAACTGACAAATGATGTTTTCGTTATTAAGCATAAACACTCAAATATATTGGTTCTGTTTCAAACTAATTTATCCCATTTTAGCATATTGATTCACCTGTTTGATTTGAGGTTCTTGGTGCATGAACCAAGATATCCTTATATCTTGAAAATTATGATATCCTTATAAAGTATCCTCTTATCTAGGCCTTCTATACTGCTCTTCAATACATTTTTAAAAGTTACTCTTTCCTGTTCACTCCTCCAGATGAATTTTAGAATCATTCTGTCATGTTCCCAAAACCTCCAATATTACAAATTCATTTGGAAAAATGAACATCTTTATATGATTGAGATTTCCATCTAAAAGATTGGCACATCTATATTTAGATGTTTTCTTTTAAGCCCTTAATTGAACTTTCTGATTTTCATTACACAGACTGAAAATCACTTTCTTTGTTAAGGTTATTTGTAGGCACTTCTGTCTTTTGTTGCTATTATGCAAGGGATTACTTATTTCTCTATTATGCCCTTTAAATGATTACTGTTGTTATATAGAAAACATATTGATTTTGCATGTTTACTCTGTAGTGAATCATTTTATTGAATTCTTAATTTTATGTGTTTTCAGTGGATTCTTTAGAGTTTCTGAGGTATGAAATTGTATTGACTGTAAATAGTGGTGTTTTTCTCCTCCCTTCCAATAATTATCATACTTCTTGCTTATGTTTTGTGTTTCATACCAACCAGAATTTCCAGAACAGTTGTCACATAAATATAGTATTCTTGAAGATTTTTGCATTCACAAAATGAATCCTGTCTCACTCTTTATATAAAAATTAACTTAAAATGAATCATAGACTCAAATGTAATATCTGAAAACCATAAAGCATGCAGGAAGAAAAAAAATCTATGTTTTTGAGTTAGGCATTGATTTCTTAGACTGTGCAAAAAACATGAAGCATGAAAGTAAAATGATAAACTTAACATCATGAAAAGCAAACTTTTGCTTTTTGGAAGACAATAAAAATGATAAGGAAAAGAGTTTTCTAAGAAATTGAAAAGACAAGCAGACCAGGAGAAAATATTTGCAAAACACAAATCTGATGATTTGTCTTCAGAACATATAAACAACCCTGATAACTCACTGCGAAGATAAACAACTAAGTAAAAAAAAAGCTGAATATAAATATATATATATATATATATTTTAAAAAGGTAAACAGTTGAGACACTTCACCCAAAAAGACAGATAGATTTCTAATATGCACATGAAATAGATATTCAACATCAGTAGCTATTAGGAAAGTAAGAATAAAAGTAAACAAAGATACTACATGTATGGACACTAGAGGCCAAAATGAAAAGTCTGATAATACCAAAAGCTGGTGAGGACACAGAACAAACGAAAGTCTCATAAAGTCTTTGTGGAAACTCCTTAGAAAATAATTTGACATTTTCTTAGAAAGTTAAATATTTCCTTAATATAATTTAGTATCCCTACTCAGATATTTCCCCAATAAAAAATAAGTACATGTACTTTTCCAAAAACTTTTACTCAAGTACTGATAGAAGTTTTATTAACAATAGTCTGAAAGTGAAAATAACCCGACTGTTCATCAACCACTGAAGTCCTACACAAATTTTGGTAAATATGTACAATGAATGCTCCTCACAAAACAGCATGGATCTCAAGAGCCGTATGCTAAGTTAAAGCAGGACAGAACCTTCTGGAGGAATCCACATTAAGGGTCAGAATCCAGATCAATGGGTGGCAGAGCTACGTGGGGGAGGGAATTAACTCTAAAGGAACTTGAGGGAATTTCTTGAGGTGATGGAAATTGTTTCAATACTGAATCTCACGCCACTTAAAATGACTATATATTTGCTAAACTTAAAGATATAACTTTTACTATATCTAAGTTGTATCTCAACAAATTCAACATTTTTAAAAAATGGTGTTAAAAATGGTGCTAACACTAATTCTTGTTTTGCTCTTTTTGCTATTGAGAATGTTACTATTTGTGTAATTTTTTAACCACAATTTTAAAAAATAAGACATTCCATTTTAAAAGAAGGAAAGAGCTTTCTGTATCGTTAAGATTTCTTAGCTGTCAGTAATAGTAACTGATTGTGGATGATTTAAACAGAAAAGGGATGTGTTAGCAGGTTCTTGGATAGCTCAGAGGATCACTGGAAGTTTGTCCAAGAGCCCAGACAACTGGTGTCATAGGCCAGATGACCATACAGAAAAGAGTGGAAGGGTTGCCATCTTGAAATGTGGGAAGCAAGATTGAGAGGCCAACATAGGTGGTGGCTGGAACCTGCATTCAATTTTTGTGCTTCTGTCACTGGAGTCTCAGAAAATTGTGGTAAAATGTGGGCTAATTACTAGAACCACTGTAAGACACACCCTGTGCTCAGTAAAAGTGCAAAAAGATTCTTTGTTGCCTGGTTTCTTTGCTCCACCATCTGAGTTTAAACTGAGTGGCTCACAGTAAGCTGTGAGGGTGGGACCAAAACCTGGAACAGTAAGCATCTGGCATTTTCTCCTCTACAACGGGAGGGAACTTCACTCCCTAGGTTTAGATGTGGAGTACCCTCTCACTAAAATTATGTCATATTTTCCACATGTGCCACCTAGTGTTTTAGAGAAAGTCCCTGTTAGAAAGCAATGTTGAATTTTCATAAATGATTGTCCTGCTAAACTAATCATATGGTTTCTCTTATTTAACTCATTGATGTGTTCTATAAACCAATTTATTAATATTAAAACAACTTAGCATTCCTTGAGTCAACACAACTTGGCTATGGTAAATTATTCTTTAATATCTGTTGAATTCAATTTGCCAGCATTTTGTCTAGAATTTTCCTTTTTATATACATGAGTGAGATTGGTCTCATTTTCTCTTATTTTTATGCTGATTTTTTGTCAGTTTCAATGACATTCTGGACTTTTCTCATACCCTGGGTTTGAGTTCTAAAATCTTTTTTAATAAACCACAGGCTTTACTATAGCCCACATGGCTCATCAAGTATTAGGAAATTATGGGGATAGACATAGATATGGTGAGAGATACCTAAGGCACCCCTTAAATGACTTTGGGACTTTACTGAGGGCCAGTCATGTGCCAGCTGCTGAATTATTTAACCTGAAGCTTAAATAAGCTTCACTTATGTGTGTAGAATTCAGATGACCTATGAGAATCATCTGGAAAGAGAGAGTGTGAGAGAAATTCTGTAAGGCCATCTCACCAACCTGTGTTTCACGGTAGGGAAACAAAAGCTCAGACGACAGGTGGCCAAGGTATATATGGAGGTTTCTCTGACATTCAGCCCCTTGCTCTTTCAAAACTCTTCTTATTCATAGACAGAGAAGCAAAAACATTTTCAGGACTCTCAGCAAGGGCAGATAAGTTAAGTTCAAACTCTTAACATAGTTGTTATCAACATGCTATATAATTAACCCCTAGTTAGTTCCTTTCCAGGTCTGTGGGAAATAACACAGACCCCTGATGAGCTGCTTACCCCACAGTTGTCCAGTCAAAGGATAAGTCCAAAGAATTTAAAATATAGTCAAAAGACTAAAGCAAGGCCTTGGAACCAGGTTGTCAGGATTCAAATCCTGAGTTGACTAGTAGGTGTGAGGCCTGGGATTTTGACGCTTCAGTACCCTATCTGTAAAATGGGATATCAAGTATGTTAAAGTGAAACCTGTCCCAGGCTCAGTGCAATTACTCAGTTATTTCTATGAGGAGTCTGTACCTTGCCTGAGAGTGAGGCTACAGAGACAACACAATTCGTTATTGCTGTGCAAACAGCCATTCAAAAGCACAGAATATTTTGATTGTTGCTATGTTATCCTTTTAACCCCTTGAACAAAGTGCATTTTTTTTCCTCTCATTTGTTAGAGTGTCTTTTGGGGTTTAGTAATAATTTCTCTCATGGTACAGAAGCATTTCAGTTTTACATAGTCCTATTTGTTTATTTTTGCTTTTGTTTCCTTTGCCATTGTCATCAAAACCCTATATACATCCCTGAAGTCAATGTTTTGGAGTGTTTTGCCTATGTTTTTGTCTATATACTTTATGGTTTCTGGTCTTACATCCTTGACTTTGATACATTTTGAATTAAGTTTTGTGTATGGTATGATCATTCTTTTGTATGTGGTTGTCCAATTTTCCAACACCCTTTATTGAAGAGACTTTCATTTTTCCGTTCTATGTTCATCTCCTTCTTTACAAATTAATTATCCATGTAAGTGTGGGTTTACTTCTGGGCTGTCAATTATGGGCCATTTTATCTGTGTGCTAATTTTTAGTTCAGTGCTATGCTATTTTGATTGATATTGTTTTATAGTATACTTTAAAGTCCAGGAGCATAAAACCTCCATTCTTCTTTTATTTTTAAGAATGGTATTGGATATTTGTAGTCTTTTGTACAGTAACATTCTATTTTCTTCAAGAAAGGGACTGGAATTTTGATAGGGATTACACTAAATCCGCATGTTGCTTCAGGTAAAATGATCAGTTAGCAATATTAATTCTTCTAATCCAAGAACTTGAAAAAGATTTTCCATTGCCTCTGTCTTATGTTTCTTTCAACAATAGCTTGTAGTGTTCATTGTACAAATCTTTCATCTCCTTTGAGCTTATTCTCAAGCATTTAATTCTTTTTGATGATACTGTAAATGAGTTTTCTCAGTTTATTTCTTTTTCAATTCATTGTTTGCATATAGGAATAAAACCAACATTTCTATATTGATTTTATAGCCTGCCATTTTTCTGTGCTGATTTACTTCTAATAGATTTTTAGTGGATTATCTAGGATTTTCTATGTATAATCATATGTCATCTGCTCATTTCTTTTATTTTTTCCAACTTGATTTCCTTTTATTCCTTTCTCTTACCGAATTGGTCTAGCCAAGACTTCTAAATACTACATTGAATAGTAGGAATAAGAGTGGGCATTCTTGTTTTACTCCTAATCTTAGGGGAAATGTTTTCACTTTCTCATCACTGAGTATGATGTTAGTTGTGGGTTTGACATATTTGGTCTTTATTTCGTTGAGGTGTGTTCCTTCTATCCATATATAGTAAAAGATCAACATTACATCAATATCCATAACTAGCTTAAAAAAAAAGCCATACCTTTTGTTTTTCTCCAGATGTGGTACTAACAGCACAGAGAAACCTTTGAATAACTATTTGGAAATGTCCCACCATGATATTTTGTTTTCAGAGAGATGTTCTTATGATCTCTCACCTGTACTCACTTCTATGCTGCTCAGAGTCAAGAGCATCTCTGGAAGCTTGTGTCAGAATACTGGAAAGACACCCCTTGATATCCTCCAGCCACTTCAATCCCCATTCCTGCTGTAAAAAGGCATCACCAATGTTTGTGGGGCTCAATTCCCACACATTCAAGTCAGGAGCTTGGCTGTACTCCCTATGCCTATAGTTATTACCTTTTATTCACAATAGAAATAGCGTTGCTTTCTTTCATGTGCTATGTCCTTCATTCATGTCCCAACTCTACCATCTCAGTGGCCTCTTGTTACTTTCCAGAGCACTTATGGGACCAGAAGCCCAGATTGCTCGCTAACAGGGTTCTGCAGATAATTCTCATGTGATAGCGCCATGGTCTGGAGAGGGAAAGCACACTGGGTGATGGAGATCTCTGATGAACCTCTGGAGATGTTCTATGCCCTGAGAACAGCTGTGCATTCACTCAATTGTCATAAGCTCACTGAGTGATTGTTTTCCTCTCTGGGTCCTGGTTTCCTCATTGATGTAATGAAAACCCTCAGTCTCCCTAATCTGTGGGCTTTAAAGTAGGGTAAGTTAGAGGTCTTTGAAAAGTGTAATAGTCGTGCTGGTTGAGATTTTCTTCAATTGCTTTCCAATATGAAGACATTTTAGCAGTCATTTGATTACCAGGAATAGACACGATCTGAACCACATGTAAAAGAGAACTACTAGGGGAATTTCTAGGCATCCTATTGGGGAAATTACAGATAGGCTTCATGGGGACTGAAAATCAACAAGTGACTCCTCTCTCTGGGCCTGTGTGCCTCTCACTGCTACATTATTCTCTCTGTAGAAGACTTGCAATGACAGTTCTGAGATTCAGCTACCATATGATCCTGTGGGGCGTCTGTATGGCCTGGCCATGGCTTTTTCCAACGTAAGGTTTTGGTGCCCAACCCCATGTGGCTAATTCTCTTTGTGGTCAAGACTGATTCTGGGAGGGGTGTCCACCTTGATCAATCAGGCATTTGTAGCGAGGAGGACCCCATGTTATCTACACATGATATTGGTGTTGTGGGGGACAGGTTCTCTGAGAGGGAGTGAGACTAGTAAATGCTTATTAGGGTTAAGGCCTCTCAATATTCCATTTTACAAACGAGCAAATAAATTCAGGAGTTGAAACGACTGGTATGCCATGACTCAGAGAATCCGTGGTAATGCTGGGACTATGAATTCAGACCTTCCAAGCTGTGATGCAGGGTTTTCCTATGCTGTCACTTCTGCCCTTTTCTGGTTCAAACACAAAGAAGTATGGATCTGGGTAGATGCTCTGTAATAGAAAAATGGAAATTAAAGTGACACACCCATGGAGACCTACGACCCCCACAGGGTGCATCTTACTTGGGCTAGGAAGTTACCATGGGTGGGAGGGGCTGCCAGGCTCCCTTTATGGTGGCGCAATGCCATGGGCTGCACTGTGGATTCCGAAAGCCTGCGGGGGAGGCCCTGCCTTCTAGAAGCTGCCAGGCTGATTCAGTGCCTCTCCTCAGAGCTCTGAGAACTGGGCAAACCATTCATATAATGTCTGCCACTTATAGGTTTTCCCAGGCTGTGCCCCCTGCCTCCCAGCTCCCTAACTTTACAGTGAGGAGAGAATGCCCATATTCACACCCTCTCCTCTGCACCAGAAAAGGGAATATTTATTTTGAGAAACTGCTAGGCTCTGGGGATCTAACAGCGAGCAAACAGACAGTGTTTCTGCCCTGAGGGAGCTGATGGCCCAGAGCAGAAGGCAGACAGTTCTACTCTGTGTCACATGTTCTAGAAGAAAGGAAGGAACAGGGGATTGTGAGAACATATAGGGCAACACCTAACCTGGGGGGCTTAGAGGGCTGACCCCAGGGAAAGATGTTGCGCTGAGGCCTGAGGATGAGCAGTGATGATGACTAACATTTTCAAGCTCTCTCAGTGTGCCTCCATGATGCTCCAATGTATTGTCTCATTTATTTATTCCTGTAGTGGTAGGTACTATTATTGCCCCACTTTACAGATAAGGAGGGTGAGGCGCAGTCACACAATTTTTAAAAAGTGCTGGAGCTGGGGATTTGTAGTCTAACCATCTGACTGCGAGTCCTGCAAAGGTGGGGAAATAACAGCAGGGAGCCCAGGGAGGCACTGAGAGGAGGCCAGCCTGGCCAGGGCACAGTGAACAAACATAGCCAAGTACAAGGTGAGGCCTGAGATTGCACAGGGCTATGTAGGTCACATTGAGAAGAAGGCACTGAAGAAATTTAAGGACAGGAATCACATGATCAGAATTGTATTTTTAAAAGACCATTCTGTTTGCAGAATGGAGAACAGATTGGAAGGGGGCAGGCATCAATGTGAAGAGACAAATTTAGAGGCCATTGCAGGGCCCCAAGATGGAACGATGGCAGCTTGAAGGAGGGGGCAGTGAAGAAAGGAAGAAGAGGGTGGGAGGACTGGAGTGATCTTTAGGAGATACATGGCAGTGATGGTGATCTGGGGGCTGCAGTAGAGGTGGGACTCAGAGGGCCCCCAGATTCTGGCTCATACAACTAGAGGGAACTTGGGGTCATTCACTTGTATGGAAGATGCTGAAAGGATGTGATTATTTTCTGCATTTGTCTACACTTTTATGTATGTGTGACTCTCAAATTATAATTATAATTATAATTTTACTTGAAGGATGTTTGAGAGTATCTGTGTGTAAGGGGGTGATTTGATGCCTCTGAGAAGTGATGGAATGATAGACTCCTTGTTCCTGCCACTGATGGGCTCTGCACTGGGGTTTCACAAAAAATAAATGACTCCAAGGGTGGCCCCAGAGCCCTCCCCTAGCAGGGGAAGGGTTGTAGGCTCTCGGTCAGTCTTTCTGGAGGCAGCGACTCAGCTTAGGCTTTCTAAGCTCACTTTGAAGAAAATTCATATTCCTTCCAAGAAATTCCACACTGGCAGGACCCATGTTCTCCCAGGGAAGCCAGAATATCAGGAATAGTTCTGTAACTATATGGAGCAGCAGGAAGCAACTCAAGAGAAAGTTTTAGAGAAGCTGTGAGGAGCTCTACCTTCAGTCACTGGAATTGGAGGGGAGATTTGGAGGTGTAGGATGAGGAGGCAGCCACTAGGTGAATGCTGGGAAGTAATGTGAAGAATCATCTGATCCCTTTTGGTCCAAAGAGCTTGTGGTTCCACCTGAGAAGCACCCTCAAGCAGAGTTTGAAGCTGCCTCACAGACAGGGCATTTGATGAAGCAGGTTTATTGACTTCTCTGGTGTCCACCCAGGTGCCACTTTGAGGACCCAGGCATTCTTTTAATTTCCTGGAGTAATGGCTGTTGAGCCCTCAGCTGAGCCCCCCTACACATGTCCTTCACCTCCTCCTTTCTGTGTCCTAGGTCAGTGCTCTTCCCAAGGTCACCTCACCTACTTTCAGGCAGCCCTGAAAGCCATCTCAACTCCAGGCCATGTGTCACACCATGTCTTCTATGCTGCCTCTCAGTTCAAGCTCTCCTTAGCCCCTACCCTGCTTTCTCTACTCCAGGAATGTGCCCCATAAACCTCCTGCATGTCCACCTCCCTCTTGGAGTCTATTTGCTGGGTTGTCTGACCCACTACACTGATGACTTCGTAATATTTCAATGTGGTTTGTCCACAGACAATAATTCCCTTCTTGTGTGTTTCCAGTGAGGGTGGGTCTCAAGAGGGATACTCTTGAGGATTTAGAAGATGAAGGGAAGATACAGTCACTTTGGAGCCTTATGGCTAATCTGCTGGCTATGTTCTTTGAGTAAAGCAGTCACTGGACTGGGGGTGTATGTCCAGCTCCCTGATGAGGAACATGATGTCTGCATGATTTTTTCTCTCTGCTTAGGTCAGAGGCAATAAGAAGGGACACAGGTTCCAGGTTGTCCTTGTGGGATCCTAACTTTTGCCTATGTTGATTACAACCTGTTCATGATCTTTGCTTCCTGACTGTTCTATGGACTTGAAGCTCCAGTATCACATGCAGAGAGAGCCGTACAAGGACCATTTAATCAGATTACACAAAGCCTAGGTCAACTCACTGCAATAAATCCTTTCACATACCTATTTCTCTCTATATAAATGGACACATTATCCTTCACTGGTTCAACCCTGACTGACACCAACACGCATTGTCATTAGAGGAAAGTCAAAGCTGCCACATAGATCAGTGCTGTAGCAAATAGGGTCAGGATTAGCTAGAATACAGAAATGCTTTGTTTAAGTAATGTTTTGATCATTGGTGGATAGCATATATGATGATAGCGATAGCCCCAATGGACTATTGGGGAGATGTGTGGAGTCTGATTCATCTAGATTGTGTAATTACACTCTACGATGTTTGCATAACAACAAAATCACCTAGTGACGTATTTCTCAGAACATATCCCCATTGTCAAGAGACATATGGCTATAGTAGAAACACAGCTGACAATGTCTGTTCTTTGAAGAGAGAAGTGAGAACATCTAGTATATCTGCCCTGGTGCTGGGAGAGCAAGCTAGTTACCCAGCCTAGAAAGGAGTAAGGAGCAGATGGGCAGGCTGACAGCAACACACACACATGTTGGCAAAGCCTTGCATGGCCTCCTCTTTAGGGCTACAGCAGTGCCTGACATTAGGGGGCCAGTAGTAAATTTCTTCTCATCTGCATGATCACAGTGGTGCCATATCTGGACATATGCACACATGCACACATCTAAAATGACATAGTTCATTCCAACTTTGCCTCACTTCTCAGCTCCTTTCTCTAAGGTTTGTAAAATGCTCTAACTTTAAAGCTCCCATGGATAAGCACAGCCCTCAGATATAGCTGACCAGCTGAACCCCATCTTGCAAAATCTAGAGTTTGAGCTGAGATTTTTCCCAGGGTATGTTGCCTAATCTAGGGGAATCTGTTTCTAAGACATTCTATACCCCCCCCTTTTTTTTCCCCAGAAATCAGTCATGCTCTCCATTTTTTGTGCTTGAATGCTGCCTCCAGGGTTTCCTGGATTGGGAGTGATTTACCCAACACAGGAAGATGAAGAACAAGAACTGGAGGGGGACATCAGAAGAAGAGATAGAAAATTTCCAACTTGTCATAAGAGAGGATAAAAGCAATAGCAACAAAAGGGAATTGGAAGAGGAAGTTTATTAACTAGCGTCTGAAAGCATGATGGCCTCAGAGCAGAATTCTTAACAGAGTCAATGATTTTCACACATATTTTATCTTCAAAGCCTATAGCCGGTAGGAAGGCAATGTGGAGACTCTCCAGAGC
This sequence comes from Uropsilus gracilis, assembly GCA_004024945.1. Lineage (NCBI taxonomy): Eukaryota > Metazoa > Chordata > Mammalia > Eulipotyphla > Talpidae > Uropsilus > Uropsilus gracilis. Next base: position 24,273 of record PVHY01002391.1, on the reverse strand, counting down.
ACAGTGGAACTTTTGGTTCTGTTGTCCTCTTAAGACCCAGTCTCTGAATCATTCAACCCTGGGGCTTCTCTCCAAATGTCCCCATACTTGGTAGCACCACAGTACAAGGGAACCAGCTCTCCTGGGAAGCTTGTGTTTAGGGGTGTAATGTCCTGAAGACAGGCAGTGTAGTCTTTTTCTATTTAGCTCCAATTATTAGCATATTTACAAATTCTGGTTGACTGGAAAATGATCTCCCAAAGATATTTTCAGTCTAATCCCCAGTTTTATAAGTGGCAAAAAAGATCTTTGGGATTAAGTTAAGGTTCTTGAGGTGGGAGATCATCTTGGACTGTCCAGATGATCTCTAAGTACATGATGATAAATATCTTTATGTGGGGGGGATTTGATTCACACCAGAGGGAAATAATGCGAAGATGCAGCAGATGGAAACTCGAAGATGCTGACCTTAAAGATAAAACTGTAACAGCGATAAGCCAAGGAGTGCTGGCAGCCACCAGAAACTGGAAAAAACAAGGAATGGATTCTCCCCAAGGAACTTTGGGAAGAGTATGGTCCTGATGGCACCCTAATTCCAGTGCTGTGGTATTGATTTTGGACCTTTAGACACCAATACCAATTTTTCTGTGACAAAGATTTCTCTTGTCTTAAGACACCAAATTTGTGACTTATTTATTACAACAGCCATAGAAACTAATACACATTCCCTTATGTTCTTGCAGTAAAAATTCTCCATCAATATTTTGAAAGTGGGGGTGCACTGAAAAATGGAGTGGGCAGGATAGTCAAGGCTAGGATGCATTGTGTGGGGGTCTCTGAGCTGGTGAGAAGGAATTGAGTTCAGACAGAAGGGAACCACTGAATGTAGCAAGGCAGGGTGGTCTAGGGACTGTGGATTCAGGCAAACTTATGGTTCTATTCTGGTTTTATCTGTTTGTTTGGTTTTTTTTTACCCTGATTTTTTAAAATACACATTTGGAAACTTCTCAGAGTTCTCTGTTAAACACGAAAAGTAATACACATATCACTGGCTATTGGAAGAATTTAATGAGATGATGCAAGCTAAAAATAGTGCGCAGCTTTTTAGCACATTTAAATGCTAAGTAAGTGATAGAAAAGTGGTAAGTAAAGTGTGGTGATTCAGGCATGGTTTAACAACTTGGCCTCCAGGAAGATAAATCCCTTGGGTCAGGCATTGGAGACAAGTGCCACTAAATTGTACCTAAATTCACCTCTTAGCCCAAGTGGCAGCCAGGACTAGAAGTGTGTCTGTCTATGTGTGGAAGAAATGGTACTCAGAGTGTGGGGCACAGAAGCAGGGAAGGGAAGTGGCAAAAACCAGGTAGATCCTAGGCTCCTAGAGTACCCCAGGATTCCAGGCATCAGACTGAGCTGATTTATGGGGTTGAGTGCAAAATGAAAAGGTGGGGCCTTTTGTTAAAAAAAATTACAAATTTCAAGACATAATGCAGCACATTAATCCAGGCCTTGACTTGCAGAATGCAGGGTCCTGGTGACAGGTTGAACCCAGCTTTGGGATAGAGGGGAACTGGGCTAAAGTGCAGCCTGATTACCTGGATGAACAAGCTTGGAAGAGCCAGAATCCCACACAGTCCTCAGGCAGAGGTGCTCAGAGCTCTGCATAGGCATCTTTGGGAGCGGAATAACATGGACATGCTGATTTAGAAGCTCTGGAAGAGGCTTGAGGTTCTGGGTTTCTCACTGGCATTTCCCACAACGGTGCCTGATGCTGCTAGTTCTCCAGCCATACTCTGAGTAGCAAGGTTCCAATAGGCTCCTTAGGAGGTGTTTCATCGCCCTTAGCACACAAGGGTATCGAGGACCTAGGCACCAGCTTTTCTTTGCACACAGAATCTCAGACTACTGACCTCATAGTGGCCTGGCCCTGCTTCTCTGAGTGAGCAGGAGGACATGTGAATCTTTTACTTAACTGTTGTCCTAGGAGTCAGGCTGGAGTTGGAAAGTTAAGATCGGTTAATGGCAGGCAGTCTGTAGCAATCCTCCAACTGACAGCAATTGCAGCAACAGATTTGAGGACCAACCCTGTGCTAGAAATAGAACTAGCCACTCTTTAGATAGGTGTCTATTTTTTTGTGGTTTGTAACAGTATTGATGTAATTAATAACTTATATCAGGTCACATTATTCATGTTAACACATTAAAGGTATACAGAAGTTTTACTGCTAGTTTTCATGTATCATCTTGTGTTTGCCTCTATCAACCCTGCAGCAGAGCTACCTCTGTTAGACCCTTTTTATAGATGTGGAAATTGGAGTTGAGAAAGTAACTTGCCCATCCTAGCTCTGAAGTTCGTGCTCAAGTAGTTGGTCCTAGTTGTGAGTAAAAGGAGCGAGTTGATTGTTCGGTAAGACTCAGTGGTTTCTACCATGCTCTCACAGGTGAGAATTCCCTTGCTCCTCAGAGCCACTTGGGAAGGAGGCTGGTGGAGGGTTTGTGGAGAAAGAGACGGAGACCTGGGGGTGTCCAGTGACTTGTCATGTTCACAGTTAATAAATGGGTGAAATGGAGAGCCCAGGAAACTCGGGCTCTGTGGGCACCCCATGTTGAGTGCCTCTTTTGGAAGGATGATAAGAAGGAGTGTCCAGGAAGCTGAACTCCCTTCTAGTGGTGACTCCAAGGAATGGGGAGTTCAGGAATAATCCTGGGGGGGGGCATGCTTCAGGCTCTCAGGAGTGGCACTTCCAGCAACTGATGCTGGGTTTCTATTGCTATTGAAGAAGTCAGAGTCACCTTTCTATGGACTTTCCTCTGTGCCTGGACAACAGACAGGCAGAAGAACAAAAGGACTAAGAGGCAGGACTCAGACTTCTGTTTAGGAGCTGACTCAACCTCTTGCTGGCAAGTTTTCCTGGGTTTTTATCAAATGGAATTAATAAAGAAACTTCTGGTCACCAACTGACTTTTTAGGAGAATTAAAGGAATTGATCTACACAGAGTTCTGAGAAGAAGCCTGGCTCCTCCTCCTCCTGGAAGGAGGAATCTCCTACACGCAGCTCTTATCTCAGATGCTGGTTTGGACCAACATCAATCCTCCTGAGCTGAGGGGCTGGGACTTTTCTGTCAGAGCTAGAGCTGCTGATCTGGCAGATCTGGCTGATCCCTGCACCCAGACTGCTGCCTTCCTGCAGACCTCAGTTCTGCTGACCCTTTAAGCTGCAGCTCATGTTCTTTCCCACCCATACGGAGCACATGTAATCTTCTAAGGAAATGACACCAAATTTTCTCTCCAGGTGTGATATGACAGAAACAGCTCATTTGAGGTCAGAATGTTTTGGTTCTGGTTCCAGATTTTCCAGTAGGTAGCTGTGTGATTTTTGGCATACCATCCAAACTCTCTGGACTGTGAGTCTCCCATGTAAAGAACAAGGTCTTGGATTGAATTTAAGAAAAAAATGCCCCAAGTGAATCTACCCAAAAGAGACCTCAATGTGGGTACAAAGGGACACCTGTGCTCGGATGTTTACTGCAGCACAATTTATAATTGCAAAGACATGGAAACAACCTAAATGTCCCAAAACAGATGACTGGATGAAAAAAATGTGGTACAATGGAATATTACTCATCAATTAAAAATGACAAATTTGACGATTTTATAACAACATGGATGTACTTAGAAGGAATCATATTAGCAGAAATAAGTCAAGAAGGAAAAGACAGAAACCAAATGACTTCTCTAACATATGGGATACAATGGAAAAAATAAACAAAAGACTTGGGGAAAAGTCAAAACAAGCTAAGCACCAAACTGAAGAGCACAACTTTGAGCAGGAGGGAAAGGGTGGGGGGGATGGAGGGTAAACCCTGGGAATTACAATGTTGTGAAATTTATGTATAAATAAAAAAAATGCCCCAAGTGCCCTCTCCAAGCTGGCAGTGTTTGGGACCTTAGGGGTGTGAAAACAAAGATGCAGGGACCATCTCCCCCAAAGGAGTTCCATTCTAGGGTATAGGAATGCTGTGGTGCAGAGACAATTATCTACTATCTATGTGTGACTGTGACGTTCTGGAATTATCTCCATTCTCATCCTTGACTCCTACCAGCAATATTGTGCTGAAGAGGGAACAAATAATTATGACTTTTACTAGTTCTTGTTCTTTTGCCAGACGTCCATTTGGGTTAAAGAAAAAAAATCCAGAAGACAACAATCGGAATTCTGAACCAGGGCATTAGGTAGCATTTGTCCCCAACAAAGTTTTTCTTACTGGTCAAAGTCCAGTGGCTTCCAAAGTCCATACATTAGTTTCTCTGAGTTGGTGAAGACAGGCTCTTCCGGGTCACCTTTGGCATTCTCGCAGCTCACCTGTACCATTTGCCAGGAGACCTGGGGCTCATGTTTGCAATCAGCAGGCTTGGAAACTTATGTCTCTGTAATTCAACAACTGCAGCAGCTGGTTCTTATCCCTTAAGATTTAATACTTGTCATTTATCTGTGTCAAAACTGCAAAGGAGCAAGTTTCCAAAGACAGATTTATTATGTGTGCTGAGTGTCTCAGGTGCAGCAGTGCATAGAGATGGGCTCAATTCCATATTTTCCCTGGGTTTTTGTTCTATAAAAATAGCCACTTTTACTTTGCATTCAGACAAGTGAGAAATATTGAGTCTAGAGCTGTGAGTCACCACGGGGCACTCACAGAAAGTAACATTATTGTGGGCCTGGATTCTAGCCTTTGGTTTCAGGGTCAGCTGCCAGGCTTGCACAAGTGTTGCCTTATGCAAGGAGCATGTCATAACCACAGCCGGCTGCATAATTGGTGAGGCACGGTGCAAAATGGAAATGTATGACCTCAAGGTTAAAAAACAGGGGAAAAAAATACAGTGATAGATCAAGCTTTTTCCTTCTTTCCTTTCTCACTGGTCATAGTGTTTTTCAATCTGAAAAAAACAATTCAATTATTAGCATGAATTTCACTGTTCATCTTTCTTTTTGTGCAATACAAATAGAAACACATTTTACTCACAGGTGGAGCCACAGAAATTGCACCATTGCATTTTGTACCTCCTCTCCAGAGAGTACCTTGAGCATCTCAGATCTATGGGGTCTGAGATCCAGCAGTTTCTCCCTTGGGAGCCCCTCTTGCTGGCCTCATTTGGGAGTTGGGGTTCAGGTCTATGCTGGGATGTACTTGGTACTTTAGTTGAGGGTAGGTGACTCAGTCCGCTGGAGACTTGATCTCTGGCTGACCTTCCAGAAATGTTATGGTGCTGCCAAGCTCTACCCCTGGATGCTGGGTGGTATTTTCTGGATCCTTACCCTCCTTGTGCCATGCCTGGAGTAGGAGACAGCAGAACTTCTGGGGTGGGGACTGTGGGACAGAAAGCTCTTCACACCACCCTGAGAACCACTTGGGGGGCATTGAGTGGGCAGCGTTCCATTTCCCAATCAGCACTCACTTAAAAGAATACAAATGCAAAGGTGTAGTTATACAAAAATTTCAAGATGGCGAGCTTGGAGCATCAAACCTCAAACACTGCCTTTCTGGGAAGCAACCCTGCATGACTACTGCCCCTGAGACCTGCCCTACTGTCTCAACTACAGCTGCACTCATGGCTGGGGAACAGCTCTACACTGCCTGACAGTGCACGGACCCTGGGCCCTTCAGGACCATCCCCCAATGGGCCAGTAGGGACAGTAGTTTGGGCAATGATCTAGGACTATATGGAGGAGCCTGGAAGTCTTCATACTTGTCATTTAAAAGGGAGGGGGATGCCACACATGCAGACAGAAGAGAGTGAGGGCAAAGTAAAGATGGGGATAGACACTGGAGTGAGGGGACTGAGAAATGTTGAGCTACTAGAAGTTGGGAGAGGTGAGAAGAAGATTCTCCCTAGGGCTGCCGGAGAGAGCATATTCCTGCTGACAGCTTGCTTTTAGTCAGTGAGCCTGAGTTTGGATTTCCGGCCTCCAGAACTATAAAAAAATGGATGTCCGTTCTTTCAAACTCCCAGATTTGTGATAATTTATTATCACAGTCTTAGAAAACTATACACAATTAAAATCAACAAGTATAGTTGTCAACATTGCTGGCTATAAGAGCAATATGACAATCAACTGTATCTCTACAATTCACAAGTGAAAAATTAAAAGAGACATTCCATTTTTATCAGCATCAATAAACATCAAATTCCTAGGGTTAAATTCCAATATTATGGAGAGAAATTAGAGACTTAAATGAAGAGATATACCATGTTCACAGATTGGAAAACTCAATACTGCAAAAAAATCAGTTCTCCTCAAATCTATGAACTATATAATCCAATCAAATTTGACATTTGCCTCTCCCCTCCAAATTTGGTAAACTGATTCCAAAATTCATATGGAAATGTAAAGAGCCAAGAACAGTCTAGAGAATCTTGAGGGAGAATAGCACTGGAGAGCTTACATTATCAGATAATATGATATGTTTTTATCAATTTATTATAATTAACTATGAAATTGTTGTAATAGACTTACCAATTCTACAAAATAATGCCTAGAAATGTACTTACGTATAATTACCAAGTGAAGTGCAAGGGAAAGAAGGATAATTTGTTTAGTGAATATTATTCACTTGGTTACATGAAGACAATAGTATCTTTACTTCTCCTTCACATCAAAAAGAAAATCAGGTACATATGGATATCCACTCTAAATGTAAGAATATAATAGTAAAATTGTAGAAGAAAGTGTAGAAAATTGTAGACGGAGACTTTGAGGAGGTCAATTTTTTTTTTAAAGTCAGGAAAGCTGATAAATAGAAAAAGAAAAATATATTGATAAATTCGATTTGAGAACTTTGGCTTCCCAAAAGACATCATTAAGGGAGTATAAAGGTATTGAACAGAATGGGATATCATATTTGCAATACTTGTGTCTAATGAAGAACTCCTATTCTGAATGCACAAAGACTTTCTGTAAATCAGTAAGAAAAAGAACCCAATAGAAAACAGTCAAAAAACTTGAGTAGACACTTCACAAAGAGAATATTCACATGGCAACCCTCCCCCTGAACCCTAAAACAGGCATATGAGAAAGTGCCAAATGTCATTAATCATCAAGGAAATGCAAATTAAAGCCACAGTATATCACACACCCACCAGAATGGCTAAAAAGAAAAAGACTAAAGAAAAAGGCTGGTAAGAATGTGGACAAAAGTGCTCTCCTACACAGTGGTGGAAGCATCAGTTGGTACAATTATTTTGGTAAATTGTCAGTTTTTAATAAAGTTGAACATATGCATGCTTTATTACCTGGTAGTCTCACTTCTAAAATTATATAGAAATACATTCATGCAGTCACCCAACAATAAGTAATAGATCAGAGCAGCACTTTTAGTAAGAGTAAAAAAATGAAGGTGTCTTAATGACCAGCTGTAGAATCAATAACTAAATAGAGACAAAGTGGAATACTGTACAGAGGATAAATGATAGACATCCATACAACAATGTGCATGAAACTCAGAAAACATTACAGGGAGTGAAAAAAGGCAGATCTAAATGAGAATTGATTAATCCATTTGTCTAGAGCACAAAAGCAGATGGGAAAATCTGGTCTGTCGGACGTTAGGACAGTGGTCACTCCTGGGTGGGTATAGTAACTGAGATAGACACTGATGGGGTAGAGTCATGTTCTGTTCCTTGATTTTGGTGCTGATTACATTTGTGTGTTCAGCTTGTGAAATGAATTGAGATCATGTGTGCTAGAAAAGCATATTATATTTCAAGATAGAGTTAATAAAATCTTGCTTTCTAGGCTAGAGTGCTATGACAAGGGTTAATGAAAGTAACTTCTTGACACATAATAACAATTCAGCAAATGACAGCTGTTTTTATTATTACTATCTAATGTAAATTATTTCTTGATGATCATCTATGCAGCTAATACTACTTCCTTCATTTTACCTTCCTGATATTAGCCTGACAAATGAGATCCTATCCAATCCTAATTCTGCTGCAGTGATTTTGAAATCCATCAAAATTTGTGAAGCAGTGTTGAGCACCATCAGATGTGTGAACAGAACCCCAGTGAACAGTAATGTCTGTTAACATAGAATTATTGCTCTCTACTTTCAAATTTTTCTAAAGCAGTCTAGCAAGTGAAATCAAGAGCCATGAAAGGACAAATGACTAGTTTTCCAGAATCATGCCTGACACAGATTTGACATACAGGTGAGATTCGAAAATGACATCACCTGTGATGTCTGCAGAGGACTATGTGTGAAGAGCATTCAAGGCACAAAAATGTCCACTGTTAACTGGCCCTCAAAATATACTGTTCCATCTCTTACTTTATGACATTTCTTAAGATCTTCCATTGTTGGAAGACTCCTAAGGCCAACCTATCAGATAGATGTAGATGCTTTTCCCACTTCCATATTCTAGAAAGGTTCCAGGACTTAGCATGAATACTGCTTAACATGAATAACATGAATACTACTGTTGGAGTTATGTTTAGAGGTATCTGTCCAGTCTGTGACCTCACTTTCCTAAGACTGTGGTGGGACTAACCATGTTTGAATTTGTTAGCCCTTCCCTGGCCAGTTGGGGGAATAGACTTGGTGAGAAGGCTGACCCCAATTGGATCAATTGCAGTCTTTCTCCTGTGTATTTGAAATTGGTCATTGGACAGAGTAGTTGTTTTCCACACACTAACTGAATGAGACCACATTTACTTGTTTTCACAGAGCAGAAAAGAAGGCTGACAAAAGAAAACATGCCTGGCAAAAAGTAGAAATGGTACATTTGGGTTGTAGAAAAAGGAGTGGAGGATTACTTTGGTTTCTGGCATTTCCTTCAATCTTGGCTTTATTTCTTCTATGATCCAACTACAATTCTCTGTCTCCTTGAGATAACCTTGGAATGTTAGAATAATCCCCTCCTTTTCTTTTAAAGCTAGCACAACTAAGTTTTCCACAAATTATCTCTGACTAAAATAGAACACATTGCAACAAGATGAAGTCACATTTAAAATGTGTCAACAATGGAAAGTGAAACCTGCAGGTTAGTAGATGTCAGGAGACAGGCAAACAGCGCCAACGGCAACCACAGGCTCCCACTGTGCTGCTAGCAGCCTGCTGATGCCAGAGGGGATGAGTCTTGTGGTATCCGTCATTTTCAGCCCTGACTGCACATTAGGGACACTGGGGAGCTTCTGAAAAATTCTCCCAGGCCCCATCCTGGGACCATGGATTAATTGGTCTGGGTAGGTATCTTTGTGTTGCAACCCCTCCTGGATGAGTTATATTATTCACAATCTACATAAATAAAAATAAATAATAAACCGAACAAAAACATTTCCTCAGGAGAAGTACAGGAAAAGAAATGAAGCCACAGAAAGAAATTTCTCATTTTCAGGGCAAATGAGATGCGGTTAACAATGGCCTCAGCAATACCCTTAGAGTGACTATGGAAGCACCTCTGAATATGAACAGCAGATCATCATGGGATGCCCAAGCATCATTTAGGAATATGCTTCTAGGAGGCAGAGCTCAGCCCTTCTGCTACCTAACTTCATTTGGAAGTATTTTGAACACATTTTTATTCTGGGACTCCTCAAATTTAACATCTCCCCTCCCCTCCAGGAGAGAACCTATAGTTTTATTAGGGTTTCAGTGGTGACTCTATGCTCTCAAAAGTTTCAGAACCATAGAAAGAGAAGAATTCATGGACTGAATGTCTTTTTAATATTATTTTTCTATAGAGGCGTCCTCAACTGCCCAGTCAGACTTGCAGGTGACTCCAGTATAGGCACCCATGGCATGGGTGCAGCTCACCCTGTTCCGTCTGACGTGTGAAGGGGGCACATCTACTTTAGTAGTCAGTGGATGGGGCCAGGTTCATTTCTGCTTAGGAAAGCTGAGGAGCCTGGCAAGGACACATGGATGAAGAGAAGGAAAGAGCAGGCAATGGGAATCCTTTGTGGATCAGGAACCTTCCCAGGGAGCTTTGGGAATACACTCCAGTGCACAGACCGAAAAGGGCAATTGGGCTCTAAATTTCTTCCATGTGAGCGCAAACAGCAATAATTTCTGCTTGGAAAAAAATTAAAGCAGGTGGATGAAATACCCATCTTGTTCATAAAACATCTCTAAAAACGCCCATGGAACATTTAACCTAGAGAAATATGATTTCCCAGAACCCTCTCCAAGCTAAATTGTTTGCAAAATATATGGCTATGTGACTGAATTAGTTCACTTGCTCCTTAGGGTTAGAGACCATCAGTCAGTTTAATGATGGCAATTGTCTACCCAAAATGATGGCATAGTCTTAGATACATTTGGATTGGTAACCTTTTTCTACCACTTGGATTGGTAGTCTTTCTCTGCCACATAAACTGACAGTAGGTAAGTTCTCTGTTAAGGTCAGTCTTGGCTCATGTCACTAAACTTTGGGGTGTTTGAATAAGTGAAGAGCTCTTTCAATGTTTTATGACAAGGGGGTGATACCTTAATCACTTGAGGAGGTGTTAATTAAGCAGAAGGCAGCCCAGAATAAATACCTCTTTACCTCTTTAGAAAATGCCATCTAATTCATCTAAACACTGTCCTTGTTAAGTAGTTTCTTAGATCAGGGGTCAGCAGACCACTATCAATGGTCAAACTTAGGCACTGAGAGCTGTTTTTTTGCCCTGCCTATTTGTATACATATTGTCTGTGGCTACTTTTACGCTACAGTGGCTGAGCTGAGTAGTTGTAACAAGGATGGAAAGGCCCACATAGTCTATTTGCTGCCTGACTTTCCTGCATATATAGCTTGTTAGACCCCAGTTCTCTGCAAAGATAAACAGCATCACATTAAGACCATGTAACCTTCATTCACAGGCCACAGCCTGAAGAAATATTGGATACTGTCAGCAATCTTGTATTATTCTCAATGGTACAATTACTAGTCCCAGAATAATCATGCCTAAAATATACCTGTGCCTAGAATAGAACACTGGCCTGAGAAGCATAAGTTTAAATTATGATTAGAAAACAAATATACAACTGTCATACCTTTAGCTAGAATGTCTAGTAATAGTGGAAATAAAAGGAATGGTCTTAAACTTAAGACACCACTTTTTGGATCTTTTATAAAAATTATTTAAGCAGAAATTTTTCACAAATTACTGCTTGCCTAAAATAGCATGCCTTGAGTATCCATAACAGATTCAAAGTTCAAAATCAGACTGTTAGACCATTTTGGAACAGTCTGGGCACAGGAAAATTTGCTCAGGTGTGTTATTTACCTGGAGGACATTGTTTTAATCAATGTATAAATAGTGAATGTGAGATTATTACCAGACCTCAGCCAGAAAATGGTTTGGGATCTACAAGGTTTGAATAACTGGCCTTGCTATGCAAAGCTGTGAATATCACATTTCCTGTCCCATAATCACCAAATGCATAGCTTGTGTAGTTATTTTCTAGACTAGCTCCCAATGCTTGTTTAAATGGTTGGTATGGATCAATTACAAGTGTAGAACAAGATCAAGAGTCACCACTGAGGGCTTTCCTTTTCCTCCAGGTTGTTGTTTAACCAGTCTAGGTGAATAAGGACTTTAGTTCCTAGGATACAGCATGTATAGAAATGCCATCAGCATTCTGCTTAGTAGAAAGTCAGGAAGGAGACATCTCTCTTGAGCGATGGAAGCAAAATTTAATAGTCACTGAACAGAAACTGGTCCTAGCAGGGGCTAAATTACCTGGAGAGGACATACTTAAGAATAGGGAGTCTCTCCTACAATATTGGGAGGTATGCCATAGTAAGTAGCTGTATAGTTCCCAAAACAAGTGTGTGAGATGTACAAAGAGAATTAGAATTCTGGGGAGGACTGAATGTGGTAGATTTCCGGAGTGTGGTGGAGACCTTGGGATAGGACAGATGGCCTCTGTAAAGAATGGGGTGTAGCTTTAGGACAAAAGCAGGAAAATGGGTACAGCCTCCTCTCTTTACCAGCAAGCTTTTCTTTCGCTGCCACATCTTGAGCCTTTCCAATTGGTTGTTGTAAAAAGAAATAGAAATTGTAGGAGATATCTATCTGTCTATCTATCTATCTATCTATCTATCTATCTATCTATCTATCTATCTATCTATCTATCTATCTATCTATCTATCTATCTATCTATCTATCTATCTATCTATCTATCTATCATCTGTTGATCTACATATATATGCATGTATATAGATGTATGTATTAATTTCCCTTTTTATATGTATACGTAGATGAATGTATAGCTATCTATAATGCATATATAAAAAGGTAAATTAGTAAGATTATTTCCATTTTGAGAGAATAGAAGAACAGAAGATGGAAGCAACAATAAAATAACAACACACTTTTAAAAAGGATATAAATTACAATCAAGGCAAAAGGTTAGAACTTAAAAGTAACAGAATAAAATGGATGCGATTTAAAATAAAAGATAAAAGATTATACATCAGCACAAAAAAGATTAAAAATATAAAAATAAATGAAATGAAAGATTAATATAAAAGGATAAAACCAAAGGGTAAAATGGAAAAAAATAAACTTGACCAGTAGATGGGACGTAGGGATTAAGAAATAAAATTAAAAATTAAAATGGTGAAGGTAAAATATATAAAATCATAAAAATGATTAGAGATATTTAAGTAAAATAATTTAAAAATGTTTATAATGAAGGGATAGCGGGGGCGGGGCAAAGTAACAGTGGGACAGGAATCAGCTAGAAAATTACTAGGACAAATCTTAGAGTGGCTGCAGTTGGTGATCAAACCCTCCAAGTAGGATACTCATCTAACTACACCCTCAAGTCGGGTGCAATGGTGCACGCCTGTAATCCCAGCTACTTGGGAGGCTGAGGCTTAGAATCACTTAAAGAATCACTTGAATCGGTTTCGAGACTACCCCAGACAACATAGCAAGACTTAGTCTCTGGTGACAAAAAAAAAAAAAAAAAAAAAAAAAAAAAAAAAAAGATAAATACACCCTCACGGAAATACCCAGAAGAATGTTTGATCATGATTCTGTAAAGATGACATATAGAAGTCACCACCACATCCAGTTGTTTTCCTCAAGAACTCTTGGAAACAATATTCCCAGAGTTAGCCCTTGGATTTTTTTTTTTTTTAGAACAAAAACATTGTTTTATTTTTATACTTTTGGGTTATATGTAGAAATGGCTAGAGACCAATATATGCAAAAATGTTTCTATGCCATTATGAACTCTGAAATGGTGATGGTGTTTGCACTTATTATAAGCATTTTTCCATGTAGACATTTGTATAACATTTTACATATCTCCACAATACTTCAGGATATTTTTTCTTACATAGACCATTTTTTTACATATAGTCCCAAAATTACTTCAATGTCTTAGCAATGAAAATTTAGTTTCTTCACCGTATTTTCTTCCAGGAGCAACGGTAGAATCAACACTTGCTCGTATACATGAAAAGATCTCTGGAAGCATTTCTTTGTCATAGATTGCTGAAAGTATTCTTTCAAAGCTGTACAATCTAAAACCTTCATATTAAAGAATTGCATTCACTTAATTTACATTCTTTTAAAATTTTTAAAAATATTTTTTATGAAGTATCACTTTCTTATATCCTTAATTTTTTTCACAGTACAAGGATTCTACTCCCAGGTGTGATCACCGCTCCACCCCTGTTTTCCCTCCTTGCCTCCTCCTTCTCTCCTGGATGCCTCAGAACTATGGTCAGCTTTTAAGAGTGTGTTTTATGATTTGAATGACAGTTTGCCTGGATGGGATGTAACAACATAACATATAACTTTGTTTTGTTTTGCATAACACAGAAATTTCATTATTTTCTAGAGGAGGAGGGCAGTTGCAAGACCCAATTTTGGAGCCATCCCAAAGGTAGCTTGCTATTTTGAACACAAAAGATTTGGTCTAATTTCTTGGTGGCTTACACTATAGGAAGACATATAAGGCTGACTCAGACCCTTTGGGCTAGGCTGAGGTAGAAAGACAGAGAAGTGACCAGCAACAGGTGGCTAGAAATTGGGTATAGACTCAAGTTCTCATTGACAGAGATCGATGGTCCTGGGTGGATGCTGGGTGGTAAGGATGGCCTGAGCACCTCAGGCTGAGTGTATGGTTCTGTGGTAGTTCTACTGCTGGATCTTTCTCTGGGACACCTCCATGGAGTCCTAGATATGAATGACAATTCCTGCTGATATGAACTCCCAGGATAGTACCATCGGTGAACTCGTCAGTCAGTGTATCTTATGGGTCTTGAGGTGCAGCCCACATTGAGGCCTTTCCGTGCCATGGCCATCTGTCGGTTGGAGCTCATGTAGCTGACGAGGCTGGGTGGGAGGGCTTCCCTTTCAGGTCATGGTAATGTTCTCTACGGACACTCTCTCGTGCCTATGGCATCTTCATTCCTATTGTCTTGAAACCCCTCCCCACAAAATGCTGGACCACAGTGAATCCACTCCTAGGAGTCTACCCAACGAACACAAAAACACTAACTCAAAAGGAAACCTGCATTTCTATGTTTATTGCAGTCCTGTTTAAAATAGCCAAAGTATGGAAACAACCTGAATACCCCAAAACAGATGAATGGATCAAGAAGATGTGGTATGTGTGTGCATGAATATTACTCAGTGATCAAAAAAGATAAACTCATACAATTTGTTTGGGCAACATGGATGAAGCTGTAAGGGTTTATGTTAAACAAAATAAGTCAGAAGGAAAAGGAAAAATATTGGATGACTTCGTTTATATGTGCACTATAGAGAAAAGTCAGAAAAAAGACAAACTTGCCAGCTACCCATTGATCTGAGGTGTACAGCAGGGGAGGGAAGATCACAAGGTACTGTGATGATGGGCCCTGGGTGCTATGGTGGTGAGAGGACTATGGGGATCACACCTGAGGGGAGAAATTAAATATGGTGCAAAAAAAATGAACAAAGATGTAAGAAAACAAATAGATTTAAGGAATGTCTTTTAAAAATGAAAAAAAAAAAAAAAAAGGCTAGATCACATCCCCAACCTGCCGAGGCTGCATCCTACTAGGCTTCACTCTGAGGCTTCTGAGGTGGGTTGCAGTGATGATTCTGGCTGGGGTCCACAAGTCTGCATAGTAGCCCCTGAGGCACCAAACGCCATGAAAGGTGTCCAGGACAATGTCCTAAGGGCCATTGGTTGAGCCTGAATAGAAATAACATTTTTGTCTCTAATTTCCTTTCATTGAATCTCTTTTAAGAATTAGTTGGTGTTAAATGGGTGCTAAGGGGAAGCCTGATTTCTTTCCTTTGCAAGTGATTTGGTCATTGTGCTTAGTTCAAAGAAGACTTTATCTTAAAAATTTAATAATTTTATTGGAATATGTCTCCATTATGACCATTTGGAGTCAGTTTTCCCTAATACATGATTTGACCTTTCAATATGTAGATTCATGTCTTTTTCAGGGATGTGTTCTTGAATCATATTTAAAATTTATAAATTATATTTATCCTGTCTCATATTATTGGTTTGCTTGTTTGAAGTCAACACACACACACACACACACACACACACACACACACAAGCACACACAAATTTTCCGGTCTCTACATCACTCGTTAAGAATCTGCTCTTTTACCTGCAGTGTCTTTTTCCCTTCTCCACTTACGTCCTCCATTACTGAATCCATGGACCATTTCCTTCCAATATGACCCCTGTGCAACTATCCCTTCTCTTGTTCTCTGTGCCTGAGCTGGCTTGCAAGGGCTTCTGTTGTCCTGTGTGTTTCCTTGTTAGTCGCTGCCACTAAAGGACACAGTCTCTGCCTGCAGCATCTGTTTGCCCTTTCTGAGATTGCCTTCCCCTTGTCTCCTTTGGGGCATGTTTAGTTTCTTCTCTGTTTCTCAACCTGCTCACAGGCGCCCCAACTTAGGATGTGCCCCTCTCCACTGAGAGTATATTTTCTGGGATAGCCTGAGATGTGGTCACTAGCTTGGCCCTGGTTCTTCCTGTCTTTTTGTCTCTGCTATTAAGAGGAGTCTTATAGGATTCAGCTGGTCACAACTACTTTGGGATTATTTCAAAGTACCTTGGAGTTTGTGGCTCTTCTCTGTTGGGTTTTTTAAAAATTTATTTAAAATGGTACTTGTTTTCTTTCTTGTACTTTTTTTTTTAACTGATATTGGGTGCAAATAGGGCAGAAGCCTCCAAACAGCAAGCCAAAGGAAAAAAGAGGCACTTTTAAAATGCAGCTTCCATCCCCCAGATTTTTCCAGGTTTTTCCCACCCACCTGTGGCAGTTGCCAGTCACATTGCTATTTAAACAACAGGATTTTATTAACAAGGAAAATTAACCAGGGAAACAGAAAGTCAAACGAAAAGTCCTTTTTTAAAAAAAATTATTTATATATAAATTTCACAACATTGTAAACCCAGGGGTTTACCCCCCTCCCCTCCTTCCCCCCTCCTTTCCCTCCTGCTCAAAGTTGTGCACTTCAGTTTGGTACTTAGCTTGTTTTGACTTTTCCTCAAGTCTTTTGTTTATTTTTTCACTGTATCCCATATATTAGTGAAACCATTTGGTTTCTGTCTTTTTCTTTTTGACTTGTTTCTGCTAATATGATTCCTTCTAAGTACATCCATGTTGTTATAAAATCGTCGAATTTGTCACTTTTAATTGATGAGTAATATTCCATTGTGTATATGTCCCACATTTTTTTCATCCAGTCATCTGTTTTGGGGCATTTAGGTTGCTCCCATGACCTTGCAATTATAAATTGTGCTGCAGTAAGCATCCGAGCACAGGTGTCCCTTGGTACCCACATTGAGGTCTTTTTTTGGGTAGATTCCCAAGAGAGCAATTGCTGGGTCAAATGGTAGTTCCATTTTCATTAACTTGAGGGTCCTCCACACATCTTTCCATAGTGATTGGACTAGTTTACATTCCCACCAGCAGTGTAGTAGTGTTCCTTTCTCTCCACATCCTTGCCAGCAATTCTTGTTGTCCGTTCTTTGGATGTGGGCCATTCTTACTGCTGTACGGTGGTATCTCATTGTGGTTTTGATTTGTATTTCCCTTATTACTAGCGACGTTGAGCAATTTTTCATGTGCCTGTTGGCCATTTGTATTTCCTCTTTGGAGAAGTGTCTTTTTAGTTCTTCTCCCCATTTTTTGATTGGCCTTTTTGTTTTGCTTTTGTTTAGTTGTGCGAGTTCCTTGTGGATCTTCGTTGTTAAACCCTTGTCACTCATGTGGAGGGCAAAGATTTTTTCCCATTCGGTTGGGCATCTTTTAGTTTTTTCTGTTGTCTCTTTTGCTGTATAGAAATTTTTAGTTTGATGTAGTCCCATCTATTTATGTTTTCCTTCATTTTTTGCCTTCTGTAGATGTTTCTAGAAAGGTATTTCTGAACTATAACTTATGGAGAGTTTTGCCCAAGTTTTGCCCTGAAATAAAACCACACATATATAGTCAACTGATCTTCGACAAAGGAGTGAAAAACTTACCTTGGAACAAGGATAGCTTCTTCAATAAATGGTGCTGGGAAAATTGGACTAAGACATGCAAAAAAGTGGACCAAGAAAACTCCCTTACTCCATGTACAAAAATCAACTTAAAATGGATAAGAGACTTAGAGGTCATACCTGAAACCATAGCATGCATAGAGGAAAATGAAAAGTCCTTAATGCCACAAGGCCAGTTATTTTAGCCCAATTACCATTTAGTCCAAAAATCCTAAACACATGTCCAAGATGATGCTTTTTTCCAAACCTGAGGCAGGCACTTTGCAAAGTCCAGTTTTTTTTTACGTCTTCTTTTAGCTTCTTCTCTTTAGCATTCTGAGCTATTCAGCTTCTCCAAGGTTCTTCAAACTTTTCTAGCAAATATTGATGCAAAATCAGCTTTCCAAATCCCTTGCTTTCTTCTGGTACTAGCTTTCCATGCCACCTTGCTCAGTGCTACACACTTCTTTTATCAGACCCACCTTGCGGCATCTGGCCACATCCACCAAGTGTACCCTCAGCAGCCCCTTGTCACCCCCAGCCTGACATTCTGGCATCTGAATCCACACAGTCTACTCTCTGCTGGCCATTCTCCCACCATGGCTTCTTGCCACTACCAGTTCACTCTTCTGGGGGGCTTCCTCCAGCCAGGCCATTCTGGCTCCTCTTTACTGGCCCACCATTCGTTCATACCTCTCTAGTGGCTGCTTCCAGCCTCCTTCTTTTGTGTGCCCTGTTCATGCTTCTCATTTCTTCTCATGGGTCTTTCTCTCAGACCCTGCTCCCAGGACAGTATGGCATCCAATACAATTTTCAACTACATAAGTACCAGAGGCCCTGATTCCCCACCACCTGAGTCACCTGTATCATTACTGACTTCATTCTTCTTGTTGCTCTAGGAAGCAAGAGAAGACCCAAACAGAATCAAAGTATATGGTAGTTTAAGGAAACCTCCTTAGATTTTTAATGTCCAGAAGGGAGCAGCATGGTAAAGAAGGGAAGTTCCAGGTATTTATATTATACTTTTCTAAAGGATTAAAATATTTTAAATAAAAATCAACAACATCTTTAAATCTTAAAGGGGAAAATTTCACTTTAGTGATCTGATTATAATATACATAAATATGATCGAACAGAGAGATGACAGAAAAGCAGGTCTATGTGGGTGTAATGCAACCAATGCTTGTCACCACTTGTTGGGTAAACCAGCCTGTTTGTGAAGCCAAGTGTGGTGCAGGCATCAGGCTCTGTGTAGGTTCTTTATTTGTTCTAGCAGTACACAGACATATCAGGCAGGGAAGGGCCTGGATAAGGGTGGGATGTGCTGGGGGTTAGGGGACTTGCTTACCTAGCAATCCCTCAGGAATCTTTAAACTTCTTCTCTGGGCTACCTCTCTCATGCTAGTGCTCCCCTTTCACATGCTCTATGTCTCTTTATCCCGTCTTTCCTAAGTCCAGGTGTGCACACTTACACATATACACACCCACTGAACCCCACAATCAAGGGAGTGATGCAATACTCCAGGTGTTGGTTATACAGGCCAATGAGGGGGATAAAGTCTGACTAACTCACTAACCCTGCATTGGGGAACCAAAGAGCCAATTTTATTACTTTGCAATCTCCAGGCAGATGAAAAGGCCTTCAGAAATTCAACTGATCTCATAACATATATGTATACACACAAATATATATATCAGATGATCAGATGATAACATCCCACACAGCATTACTCTTGTTTGACTGGAGCCAGGAGAGCTGAAGTGGTATCAGTGGTCTGGGCTATACCATTGGTAGAGTGGTATATTGCCTATACCACTGGAGCTGAAGTGGCCTTCTGTTTTCAACCCATTCTCAAAGAACTTAAAACATGTTCACCAGGAGCCGGGCACGGTGACTCATTCCTGTAAGCTTCAGCCTATGAAGCGACTAGGGCTAGGGATCATGGTTCAAGTCCTGCTCAGGGCAACACAGCGAGACCTAGTTTCAAAATAGCTGGGCGTGGTGGTGCATGCCTGTAATCCCAGCTACCTGGGAAGTTGAGGCTGGAGATTGCTTGAGTCTGTGGTACCCCAGGTAATGTGAACCTGCAGTTCCATGGGGAAAAATAGCAAGACCTAGCCTCAAAAAAAAAAAAAAAAAGATTAAAAAAAACATGCTCACCAGGGATATGATCAGAAGGCACATGAAAATAATGATAATAATAATAACAGTGATAGTAATAATAACAATATTTAAAAACTTAAATTTTACATATATTGGCATGGGAAGTTATGATGTAAAGGTTAAAAAAAACATGTGGAACATACATGGCAAGTCCCATTTTTAAAATAAAATTAAGGGGGTTCTATATATCTTTATGGAGATATACACAAATATCTTTTGTTGATGGGAAAAATCAGGAAGGTGGATGGTGGTCATCATGGCAAAATGGTTGGTGTGAGAAAGGTAGAGGAGAGGAATTTAGACATGACTTTATTTTGTTGCTTTAAAAGTAATTTTCAAATAAAAATTTAAAATAAAACACATTGCTTTGGTGACTGCCAGTGTTCCCAGCTGGGGCGTTTGCCTGCAGTTCCACCTTGAAGTGAGTGCTTGCTTTCTCCCTGTGGGGCTGAGTAGCCTTTGTCTGTGTTTTTGCCTGGAGTTATGATATTCAAGTGTGAGGGCTGGACAGTTAGGACCAAAGTCCTTAAGCCCATTTCTCTAGGACATTCTGGTGACCTTCCTCCATAACTCCAGTTTCCTAGACTTGAAAGCAACTTCCCCTCCCAAATTCAGGTTTTTATTTTTAAAAATTATGAAAGAGACGTGACATAAATGCTTAAATATGTTAGGGCATTTAACATAAATGGCTCAAACAAAGAGGCCCTTTCTTGAACTGGATTTATGAGCAGGGATTCTGCCTCAGGGTTCCTCATCCCAGCCTCCAATGATTCTTTGGGAGAGCAAAGAAACCAGGATGCTGGTGGTAGCCACCTTCCTCAGAGAGCTGAGCCACCCTGTAGGTGCGAAGTTGGGTTTTCCCCCAGGCACTTGGCCCCTGTGATGGCAGCTCTGAATATGAATCTGGAGGATGATAGTGTGTGCCCTTCAAACCAGAACTCCAAATGTGCATGGTGTTCAAAAGGTGACCACAAACC
Source organism: Uropsilus gracilis (assembly GCA_004024945.1). NCBI lineage: Eukaryota > Metazoa > Chordata > Mammalia > Eulipotyphla > Talpidae > Uropsilus > Uropsilus gracilis. The sequence continues at coordinate 3,672 of PVHY01002391.1, read as the reverse complement.
CCACACAGAGATGCTTCTGCTATGGTTCATGAAGATTCAACATTTAACCTCGAAGTTGTTTTAAGCCCCTGTCGTTTCATACTCCCCTAGGTATGTAATCTTAATTGGTCAATATGGAGTTGGTTAGCACCAATGAGCTAATTGTTTCCATTCCTCAATGGAAAATGAGAGAATACTTTACAAGAACTTTGTCCCATTCCCTAGAATTAAGCTACCTAGATCTTAGAGATCTTCCCCTCTGCCTTATTCTACTGTTTATTCTGTCTCTAAAAATAATACATTTTATACACCTTTTAGGAGTATCTTTCTACTTTCTAGGTAGAATTCTGCTTAATTCATTATTCATTTAATAAAGTTAATTAGATCATTAAAAAATCTAACTTTTAGATCTTGGATTTTTGTAACTAACACTGGCAACTAGCAGGATAGAATTGTGGGGTGCTGGGGTTTTCTACCTATTTATACACATATACCATCATTTCCAAAAAGTTTTTCAAAATCTCAAACTTGCTACTTTAAAGAATAGCTTTTTTTTTTTTTTCATTTATAGCAAAACTCCAGAGGCATCTCCTTGGCAGACAAGGCTCTATTGCTTCTACAAATAGAGTTCATTATTTTGTCAAAGTGAATTAAAATAGAATGTCACTTACTGAATGTCACATTTCTGGATTTGACATTGTATATAAAAGGTCCTTTTAAAAAAAGAAGAGAAAATCTGAAAGACTGGGTTGGAAACCCACTTGAAGAAAAGAAATATAGGCATTAAAAATCCCATTTGGGCTTCATAAAATTTCTTTCAAATGTGACAGACTGGTAGAAATCAAGTAGTTTCAGTTCCTAAAATACAATTTTGATTAAAAATTTATAAAGTTATTTGGAGGAAAGATACTACATAAATTGAGAATAAGCCTTACGGATCCCTTAGAGAGAAGCAGAAATTTCCACATCTAAGAGGTACATAGTATTACTCCCTACAACCAAATTCCCTTGTTAGTGTTTGGAGCAGAGCTCTCTCCATGTCCTGGTGATTTATGGCTGTGCCTGGTAAGAATGACCAGAGGGGCTAGAGGATGAGGAGCCAGGAGGCTAATAATCAGGGGGCAGGGATGGGATGGGTTGGGGGGGGGTGAACGGGGTAGTTGATGGGATGGCAGGGTGATCCCTGCAGACCACACTTTAGAGATCTGGGATCCAGATCCTCTTCATCTCAGAACTTTTTCTGAAAAACAGAAAATTGTCACCCCCATCTTCAGGTGGCAGATAGAAAAGCCAGAGAAGTGAAGAATGTTTTGTCTTTTCTGCCCACACAAATAATCGGAGCAAGGGACTTAATGTTTCCCTGAACCCTCTTGATGATCCATCAAGGAGTATGGAGGAGCTAAGATGGCTATAATTCCTTCCTAGAGCATGGTACTCATGGCTATCTGGGATTAGAGTGAATTAGAAATTATGAAGACTAATTTCTACATGGCTGCATTTATTCAGTCTCCAGTTCTTACTCCCAACTCTGCCTGATGAACTCTAATAAAGTGTTCCTCCATCAAGATTCTAAGTAGGGAATCTATTCTGGGTTCCCTAGATAGATGCAACTTGTCTATTGTGGGTCCCTAAAAATCGTGATGTATTTAGGTATGTGAATGAATATCTAATCTATGAGATTGAATTCCTTAAAAGGAAAGATTTTATCTTACTAAATTCTATATCCCTAACATATAGTGGATACTTACTGCATGCTAGGTGTTCAGGAAAGGTTGGTTCAATAAATGTTTAGCTAATTGATCTATATGGGTAAATTAATGTTTATGAATGAGAGTGTAAAAGCAAATTCAAGCAAACAAATAAATTTAAGAATAGGAAAATAAATATGAATGAATAGATCAATAAATAAATCAATGTCTGTCCTCCACAGACAATATTGATTATCCCTATTTTATGAAAGGCCAAGCTGAATCCTATGCTACTAAGCAGTAGCTTGTCCAAATTCTTACACTTCGTAGCAGGCACTGATGAGGTATGAGCCATGGGAGCCTAACCCCAGTGTTTAGTCTCATCACCATCATCATGACACACTAGCTCTAGAGCAGAATGAGCATGAGGCCCACAAGGGTGACATAGACCTGAAGATGTGCTGGAGAGAGATGAAGATGTCTATGAACTGAGAGTGTGTCCAAGTATGCCCATTTAGCTCTTTGGTACTTTTTGATGCTTCATGGGGAAGGTCCAGGATGATAAAGAGCTCCATGACACCTTGTTCCAGCAGATTAGCGGCCCAGGGCTTCCTGCAACACACTGAAGCCTCCTGTTTTGGGTGATTGACTTCCCTTCCAGGGCCATCATGCTGATATCATTAATCCAGCCCCTGTGAGGCTGTCACAAGGTTCATTCATATGCATATTAGATAATACCCATTAGTGATGCCCATTAATTAAGCACAGCAATTTGTTTATAATTAACTTGAGAAATTTATGACTTCAGAAAACAATTACAGGCGCTGATATAAACACATTAGATAGCACTAGCAACGCTAGTTTTAATTGCTTTGAAGAAGAGCCACTGATATTAATGCCACAGCCATCACTAGTCATGTTTGACAACAGCTTGTAAATTCATTGGTTCACCTATGAGCCAACACCTCAGGCAACCTGGAATGGGAAAATTTCAGCCTCCTGGAAACTGCTTATGATACAGTGCTAAGTGAATAAAGCAGGCTTGAAAACTATATGATGCATTCTCAATTTGGTAAAAACAGTTCTCTGAATGTGTAATTCCCTCTGGTATGATATATAAATCTATGTAAAGGTATATTTTATATATAAAAATACCTATTGAGAGAGTTATATATCACACACTTATCTTATCCATATATTTATGAATATATATTCAAGCATAAATATATTTCTAAGGAAAGAAATAAGTAAAAATGAGAGAAATTACATATGGGCTACACATAAAAGAAATGCATAAATAAGGTAGGCAGTTTTCCCTGTGATGAGTTTACTGACTTTTTATTTAGGATTTTTTTTTATTTAAAAGAATCGTATCGCAAAGTTTGCATTTTTAATATGACATCAAATGGTTTCACCATTATATGGGACATGGGAAAGATAAACAAAAAGCCATGAAGAAAAATCAAAATAAGCTAACAACCAAATTGAAGTACATAACTCAGGGGAGATGGGGCATGGTGGGAATGGTCAGGGAGGGGGGGTGAACCCCAGGGATTACAAAGATGTGAAATTTATATATAAATAATTAGATAAAAAAAGAAAAAATCTCTATCAAAAATTCTTTACTATAAAAAAAAGAAAGTGAGGGGTTACTGAAAGGGTAGAAATAGAAAAGAATAAAAGGAAAAACATACTTTCTTTTTCAAGTGAATTTATTTTGAAAGCTAAACAGACCCTTCTGTTATAATTGATGTGCTATTTCATTGGCATTTTAAGATAATTTTTGTTTTCCTATGAGAAAACAACAAGGCAAACTCACATTAATTTATCATAGGCTTCTTCCTGCTCTGGTTCTACAAGTGGGATAGAAAAGTAGCACCCTTCAACTTTGAAAAGTATCAGCTCATAAAAACACTAAGAAAATTGGTGCCACCACCTGCTGATGCAAGACTCAATACACTAACTAGTCATCTGGACAAGGATGAATTCTCAAGAGTCTCATTGA